>WEDG01002585.1:20000-220773 GCA_017591395.1 Schistocephalus solidus | reverse complement strand
TCGACGAGAGTTTACGCAACCTACGGCGAAAGATAAAGGAAATGCTGCAGAAGATTAGATCAAGTATGCTTGAACCTCGGGTAGGGAAGTCAACAACCTGGGTCCTCATGCCAATATCTACGGCCTCGAGTAAGTCCTCGAACTTTATGGGGCCGGAGGGGACCGGAAATCAGCGAATGTCAGGAAGATTGAAATTGCCTGTAATTAAGCAATACTTAAAATTTAAGTCAACTGCGGCATGGAATGCTTGTGAGAGAAAAAGGTCGAAATCCTCACTGGTATTGGGTGGGCGATAGACACAGCCAATGAGTAAAGAGTTCCTATATTTTAAGGTAATTTGAAGCCAGCAGCTCTCGTCAACTGCAGTAAATTGTGGATGGTCTAAGGTCCGAAATGCCAGCGCTTGCTTAATATTTAGAATTTAGAATTTTAGAATTTATATTTGGTAAGCACCGGGAAGGCATTGTCTAAGCAAACATTAAAAACGAAATAAAGTTATGACAATTTGTGCAGATAAAATGTACAAATACATAACTTGTCCTGCTCTGTCAACAGTTAGCAATGTTTAAAAATTAGTGGTGAACTAGAAATAAATAGGCAGTGAAAAAAAAACTCCTACCATGAAAATGGAGGCAGAGTTCAATAGGCCTTCATTTTTGAATAGAAGGTAGGAGAAAAAAACTGCTTAGCAAAAAATGGTCAGGTGGTAGAGTATGGTAATACGGTAATAGCATTTCAAAATGAGATAATGAAACGTCGAGGTGATTCGTTCTTGATCACTTAGGCGTATGAAACAAAATCTTACGAAAATGCGTCAATGAACTTAAGTCTTCAGCATCTTAGGATCCATAATTGAATTCTGATGATGGTTAGTATCCAAAGAAACGGTAGCATTTTAGACTGTGGACCACCGAATGTGAACGTCCGAATGACGTCATCGTTTGGAGTACTGGTGATATAAGGAGACATCATAGTTAATGGGCGACTCGAGGTAGTGAAAATATAGTTGCAAGAAGGTCACTTAAATTCCCGATGGTCCTTTCTCCGATTCATGGGAAAGCTACTGGACAAAGATGAGGAAAATAAAAGGTTAATAGAATCAGTGTTAAGATAAATGTGCAGTCTTCGCTTGAATGCAGATAGACTAGTTAACGACCTTATTTCAATTGGCAAGTTATTCCAAAGAAAACTATACCTAGAAGCAAAGAAAAGAGAGCGTTTACACGTGGAGGATGCAGGGGGAGGTATAATTAATGTAGAATTTCTTAGGTTGTAAGGAAGACTAACGGAGGTAATGACAGAAAGTTTGGGAAGAGTTGAGCTATTATTTCATCGGAAAAGGAGACAAAAGCCTGCTTCAAGTCTCCTAACCCAAAGAAATTTTAGCTTCATTAGTTGGCATCTTGTTGAGTAGGAAGTAGTTAAATGAGTCGGATATAGGAGTTTTTTGTGAAATGTCTTTGGACATTTCAATTTTTAAACGGCTAGAACCGTTCATTAAACCGAAGAAAGGACAGCAAAATTCCCGAATCGGAAGTACAAACATACGATAAAGTCTTAATTTGATTTCAAGGAGGTAGAAATTATAAGAAATAAAGCCGCAAATCTGAGCAGCTTTGGCCGTAATTCTATCGGCATGAGGCGAAAGATCTAATTTATTGGTGTAGCTTAAGCCCAAGTCCTTGATGGAGGAACATTCAATCATAGGGCAACCTTCAAAGATAAGAGGTTGTGGCAGCCTTACAGGCCCAAAACTCATGTAGCGACACTTAGTAGGTGAGAACTCCCTTAGCCATGTGGAGCTTCAGGCCGAAAGAGCGTCTAAGTCTGAGTGAATTTGTTCTAGGCACCGTTCGGTCGTAGAGTTAGAGAAGGAATACACGCATTTGAGGTCATCAGCATAAATAAAAGATTGAGAATGTTTAACTATCGATGAAATATCATTTATATACAGTAAGAACAACAAAGGACCTAATACGGTACCTTGAAGGACACCACTAACAATAGGGGTAGCACTTGAGTATGAGGAACCTACTAAAACCTTTTGTTTTCGATCATTTAGGTATGATCTAATAAAGTAAGTAAGGGGACTACGAAATCTTATAGCTTCTAGTTTAGCTAGAAGTCGTTTATGAGGCACTTTACCGAATGCCTTACTAAGATCAAAATAGATAACAACTACAGATAGATGATCATTACGAAGAGAGGTTAGTAGATTTAGAAAAGACATGTGGCAGGTTTCAAAAGAGCGGTCCGGTAAGAAGCCGCGTTGGGTAAAGTTGATAATTTGATTGCTTAAGCAAAAATCGGTGATTTGTTTTGCAATAAGTTTTTCGAAGAGTTAAGCAAGAGAGGGCGTTTTATGAACACCGCGATAGTTATGAATGTCCGAGCGGGAACCAGATTTAAAAACTGGTATTATAATAGAAGTTTTCCAATAATCGGGGAAGAAACCATTTTCGAGAAATACTGAGAATAACTTGCTTAGTAAAGGTGGAAAATCCCTTAACTGTTTAATAAGTGAGTTTGGAATGTTATCAGTTCCAACCGAATGTGAATTTTTTAGGTGAGCTATTTATTTTTGAATCCATGAAGGCGAGAAATTAATAGTTGTTAGAAGCGAATTTGAAAGCAGAGGAATTGTGAGAGTGGGGCTAGATTCAGTAGTAAAGTGGTTGGCAAAAAACGAATTTAACAATTCAGCTTTGCCCAAATCGTCTGTAACAAATTTTTGTTACAGTCGAGTAAGGGCGGAGTTACATTCAGACACTTAGCCGATGACCGAACATGGAAGATTTGAGCAACAGATTTGGATGAATTGGCATCACTTAGTGCCCAAGACTCCCTATGCTTATCTCTTGCGAGCCTAATTTTAGATGCAAATTCAAATATTTGTGCAATCCTTAAATGAACTGACAAAAGAGCTTTTTAGATGAATCTTTAAGTTGTTTTTCGTAATTTTTTTAAGTCTGTTCTGGAGAAAAATGCCGAACAGTAGAAGAAGCTGTATTTGAACTAAAAAAATCTTAAACGGGATAAAGGCCTGGATTTTTTCTGTGAGGCTCTGCAATAGCTCACGGAAAAATTTTGGATCGTTAATTGAGAATATGCTATGCCAATCTAGAGTGCTTACGAAATTATTTATTGTTTCATGGTTTATGTTAGCAAAGTCGAGGTTATTGCATTTAACCTCAGGCTTCGGAAGAAGGGGGACTGGAAAACAACAACGAATTATTGTGTGATCACTTTTGAAAAGATCATGATGGAAATTCCTAAAGAGAGGGTGGACATCGTTTGTAAAAATTAAATCTTAAATGCTGTCATTTCTAGTAACTGATCTGACAAGTTGGGACATGTTTGAAAAGTTAACAGTATCGACAAATTTCTGATGTTTAGGCGGAGAGGAATTTGCCTGCCAGTCAATGTCTGGCAGATTGAAATCGCCTACGATTATTTTGATATCAAATTGAGGGTCTGCAACTTTTTCAAATAGTTCACGGAGCTCGCTTTCATTGCCAGAATAACACGGAGAAATATAGACACAGCCAATTATCGCTTTTTCATTGTGCGGGAGGATGACTGAAGCAAAGCATACATTTCCAGAAGAGGACGAAATGCTCAGCTGAAAAGGGAAATGTACAAAGGATGACTTAATATAAAGATACAGCTTCCTCCACCACGACTGTCCAGGCGATCATTTCGAGTACAAGTATAACCTATGAGAGAGATTTCATTAATTGAAGCAGATAACGTAGAGGGTAGATGATTATTTATTCACGAGAATACGTAGTCGATGAAATGTAGAAAACTAATAATGATAGACGTTATCTGAGAAAGAGTTCAATAGCGAAAGGTAATACAAAATTTTGACTTCACTGCATCAGAAGACTTTACACAGAGAAGGGGATAATGTCGGACGATTGATCCTTCGAAGTATGTAGGTCGTTAAACTGCGGGGACTCGACTACCTCCACGGCTTTTGGAATGATAGATCTAAAAGGAAAACGAAAGTGAAAGTGATTTTTAAACACCCGACCGGTTTCCGCCTGTCCAGTACGGTTCAACTCCACACCGGAATCGACCGCGCTCGCATCTGATTGGAAGTGCCTATCCCTTCAAATCAACCGCAGTCGTTTCTGCCTCTGTCAAATGAATACTCTCGAACGGCAATAACAGACTAAGCTTGACCCAAAACATTCCTACCCTGATACGTTCATCCCCATTCTGTATAACTGTATTATTTTCAAATTTTGCTATTTCTTAACCTTAGAAAACAGTTTTTCTACTTAAAACAAACTCGTCATTTCGAACACTGCTATTTAAGAAAACAAACAAAAAAGTTTAAGTGTTCAATGAAAAGAGGCGATTGTTTTATGTGTTTTCCTGTGTTCTACGGATTTTACGGCGCACAAGCAGTGCCAAATCAATAAAACTATTTATTTTTTTATTTATGGGGCTGTAATTTGTCACTGTTTTGACTCAAATTTTTTATCTGTACACAATATATCGGTATACAATATCCAAATATAATTTTTGAAATACAGCCCTTCAAATTGTGTCAGTGGTGACAATTTGCGTTTGTCTCACACATACCGATGACTTCATATTTACATTTCTCAGATTAGCTGTTGTGAAAGATGCTTATATTACCAGTTTGGATGAGAATAGGGATCCAAAAGGTGAAAGTGGTTATTCCTTTCATAAATTGTTTTAAAGTGAAGTTACTATAAGATATAAATAATTTCACGACGGATGATTCGTTGGCTTGAACAAAAATTTTCTGCCAAGATAAATAGGGTTAATTACTGGTTTCCATCACAAATCATGAAAGACTCATCACTATTGCGCAAATATATATATATATATATATATATATATATATATATATATATATATATAAATGTACATAAATGCCTGTTTTGAACATTGAAACTTATTATCCTATGCCTATCGCTGCGGGCACAGTGGCCAGGATGGTGGGTCTCTCCTCGGCCAGTATCCCACAGTTTGTCACTGCCAACCTATGGTTACACTGACTATTCTCGAATTTTTTCTGGCTGTTTTTGCGGAAACGCTTACGCCAACTGAGCATTTTGTCTTACTTTATTCATAAACGCTTGGAGCGTTGATACAGTCCAATACTGGCACTGAGGTTCTATAAATAAAGCCGAGGAGCGACGAGGATCAACTTTGACTGGCAGATATCATCAGAAGCCACGAGCTCCCATTTTCCCGTTCTTTTCCTTGACTACCTGCTGATGGATTTCCAAAATTCTATGAGCAATCCGTCCCTGACCAAGAATCGTATTCGGCTTTCCAAAATCCGCATATTCCTATTAGGCTTATCTTCTCTGATAATCTCCTTTTTGTGGTATATATTGGCCCTCTTATTTTGATTGAAACTCTTTCTTTTTATTATTGAGTGTGAGTCAACTAGCTGAAGGATGCACTGAAAGACTGCTGTTGGATCCCCATATAGCAGACTTTACCCTATATTAAAATGCAGGAACTTATGAGTAAGTAAATGTTAAAAAGCAATAAGATGTATTCTAGAGACTTTTGCAGAAGAAACTGATGGATATAAACCGAAGCTGTTTGTTGGAGCTAGAAGTATACGTAAAAATTAACAAATGAAAATTTGAAAGTAGGTTTTTCTAGGCTTAAATTTCGGCGACAGAGACAAAATAAAAACCTGCAAGCCAATAGGATTCCGTAAGACTAATTCGTTCGGTACTCTTCCATGTGCATGTTTGCGTTCTTTTTTAGAATATCAAGGGTTCTTTCCGTCCAATAATCCGTCTTCTAGTAAGAACACTAGTGAATGCGTGCGTGCTGTAAACCGATAGGATATTAGCTTCCCAATTTAATGTAGTATCTGTTGTCAGTGAAAGTTAAGCAGTTTAGTGTATTTCAGCAACTACAATCTGAGGAAACCATTTTCAGTTTTTTGATTTTGAACAATGTAATCGCAAGCAATCCAATACATGAGCTTTTAAATCACTTTTTAACTATCTTATTTAATAGCTAATCGACTGAAATTGCTTGAAAGAGATTCCACGGAAAACGCAAAACAGACAGCCGTCATTGAGTCCTGAGTTCATAAAGCAGTTAAGAGAGTTTTCGGATTCAGTCTACCTGACTGCACTCACTATATCACCTTAAGAACATCACAGCTATTCGCTCACACAGCACGATTTAAGTCTTTCAATGCTGATTTCCTCGTTCAACTCTGCAAAATGTTGGCAGACTTTACTAGAGAATACCCCACCATCCGGTCGAAGGAGCAACTGTCATGGGCATGCTTTGAAATCAGCAGCGTTTTGCAGCATTGGGCCTACACTGTTTACATTGAGTGACTGATCGCAATGCAATGTCGAAGTTGTTCTATAGAACTCTGGTGCCAGTACTTCTAGCCCCTTCACAACCTCGATGATTAGGCCTAACGAGACGTTCACCCATCCTCCCTATAAGATATGTTTACTTAGTGCTGAGAATACAAAAAGGGACGCCAGACAAGATGGCTTCTATGTCATTCGTAAAACTGTTTTCGGTACTGTTCTCTGGTTCCTTGAGATGGTAAGGCAAACATAGGAAGATGATTATAATACAGAATCACTATGGTTGGTCCACCCCTGTGTCTATATTCAGGAAGCCTGTTAGGTAGAGGTCTGAGGAATGCCACGAGATATTGCAGCAGGATAATTTAAACACGTATAATCAAGATGAAGTAACGGCCAGACGTTGATGTATTGACTGGTTATTCACTGCTATGCATTCTGAAATTTTATCAAACAAAGGCAACTAACTTGTCGCTTTGTAACTTTCCATGCAGCATTCGTTTCATTTCATAACGATTCCCTGTAGTGACTTACTGAACGGTGCTCCAGCAAAATTATCTTTGTGATCAAAGCCATCTTTGCTGTTCATGGCCGTTTTCCCGCCTACTGTTACCATTCAAATTTTCGGTACTCTTTTAGGCTTTAGCGCGGAATGCGTCTTATTACTTCATTTCTTTAGTCAAGTAAATTATTGGATTAAAAAATCTGTTCTATGTCTTTATAAACGTGTAAAGTTTGTATCGGACTGATTTTTTGCACTGTGATCATCACAATATTAGCATAAAACTACAGTGAATGTTAGAACATATAACTCCAAGCGAACTAAACGGCAAAATCAGTAGGTTTTCTTGTAAATTAACAATGTACTTCGTTTGATTAACGATAAACAACTTAAAGAGGTGGAAAATTTAATGCAGCACAGGACCAATTGTCTAACGAGACGCTATCTTAAACCGGATTAGTTTTGCTTTCAGTTTTTTTTGCCGAGTGCATATGAAATCCACGCCTTGTTTTATTTGACACAGCGGCTCGTGTGCCGAGCATAAATCCTATCAGTTCTGGTGAATTTTGTATAGAATGCACACACCGTTAGCTGCGAACATTTTTCCAGTGAAGTACATAGCTTTAAACTCGAACGAGACAGTTTGCATTCGCAACAACCCCGGAAGGTTATTCGAAGCTCTTCAGTAAGTGAAACTGAAAAGGTTTAGACGTTTTGACCTGATTTAATTTTCACCGCTCTGAGTCAAAAGCCGCATTTTCAATAAAATTGACGAACATACTACCGGTTAAAAAGGGGTTCATATGGTCCGTCAGCAGGTCGAAACGTTTATTTGCCGCTTGGTGTTTGACCTATTCCGTTGGAAGATGTTCGCTCGAATTCTCATAGTGTATTGATGTTTCGTGGCGTGTAGAAAGGTATCATATGCGGCTTCTTTGGGGCCGTATTGCTCAAGTATAACGGAGCGCAGTACATCGGGTTCACCTTAATCGTCTTCTTGTTCCGATGAAAGCAAAATTGCTCAGCAACCTTCAAATATATAAATTTTCGCCTTTAACCTCATGTGGTTTGGAAATCTCGCAAAGTTTTCTAGGATATGTACTATAAATTCATCATATTTTTCATGCTCAGATGATCAATCAAGGTTTTTCTCAATTCGAGCAAAACTCGTTGGTCGGTACGGTGCACTCCGGGCATCAACGATATGCTCGAAATGTCGAAACGTCTTTTTTATAAAGATTTCCGAAGTTGAAACACATTTATGATGCGAGAGAATTAATCTCAGCCACCTCGTGGTGACCTCACTGTTTACGTGGCGTGTCTGTTTTTTTTTTTCGATGCCAGAGTAATTATTTTTCTTCGAAGGTTTTGACACCAATTAATTTTAACATTATTTTTTTGCTAATTTTGGTATCCACGGTTTTAATTTCCGAAACTGCCATAAGTAATACTTTTAATCATGTTCCTACGAGACCTCAGTTGCCGAGAGAACTTTTATTTACGATCCAGCACAACATTGTATCTGAAGAAAGGCGGTTATGTTCGATATTTACTCGCCTAGTTGAAAGCTTATTTTTCACGAGATTCTGCACAATGTGTTGACATGTTTTTATAATTGAATTTGTCTTTTTGATCCTGGCATCTGCCTTCATATCCACTTATCTCAGTAGCCCAATAAGAATCTTCCCGTCGTGTTTTAGGAGATGGACTCTGAGGAACGCAAAAAGTCTGCAAAGCTTATTCGCAAATCATCCAATGCAAATTATGTGAAGAAACGTATATTCAAAAACCGCCTTCTCGCCAGTAAGGCGGTGAATAAGGCTCTGAAACATATCGCTCCCCTGGCCGCCTCCGGACAGAGCCTGGAATTTAGCCCAGAAATGCTCAAAGCTTGTGCAGAAATGAATGCCATTACCTCTTTCGCACCCGAGGAGCATACCTATCTCCAGAAACACTTACGCCATTTGACCCTATCCCTGATCCATCAGAGTATCCGAATCATGGAGCAGAACAAGCGCGGTGTGCCTCAGGTTTCCGACATTGATTTTGCGGCCCAGAGCATGGGTTTAGAGGTAATCTGTTCGTGACACACTTTGACCCTAACCTCTAGGTGCCCTACGGCGCGGGTACGGGAGACTTACTGCCGGTTCGCACTGGAGGTCGTAACGTGGCTCCGGGTGCTGGTGGCAAAATGTTTTCTATCCGTCGGGACAAGGAAGTGGATGTGAAGAGTCTTATTCGACGCGAACCCGCCCCTTTGGTATACGATGTCTGCCTAGCAGGTATGCTCTTTTTGTCGAGATCTTGTCATCGAAACGGCCAAACCTGAAGTTTCTCGTTATCGACTTTCCGAAAATGGTAGTAGCGGTTCTTACGAATTTCTTTTTGAGGACTTGTGTTACGCCTGTGATAGACTAACAATATTTGAGCCTCGAATCGATTCTATGCTATTTTATCATATTCATCTATGAATGAACTCTTATATTTGTGAAGTTTTTTTTTAACCTTCAATGTATCTATTTGCCGTTACATTTTCAGCTTCCACATTGCTCAGTGACGTGTAAAATAAGGTTTTCCAAGAACATTGTCTCTTACCCTGTGCTCTATTTGGATTTAATTAAGAAAGGCTACGCATAGTATTTGCGCCAAACCTCAGGAAACGTCGACCACGACACTTGCCGTACCCTGGCCTAGCCCCCGTGTTGGCCCGGTGCATCCACCGCGTTGATTATTTTAGGAACAATAATAGGCGAGTATGCTCACTTACTCAAACAGAATCTCTCATTCCAGCTCACCGAAATCAGGGTCCGGAACCGAGGATTCGCATGAAAATCTGTCTGCGTCTTGCCTGTTGCACCCTTAGCAACATACATGTGTATCATATGTGGCATGAGCCCTTTGACACATCCTTTGTTATAGACGGTAGAAATCTGGCGGGCAGACAGAATGGAAGCGAGTGAGATCCTAACCACATCAGTGAGAGTCACGTACTTACTTGATTTTTATATATACCTCGCTGCATAGGGCATATGGTGTACTGATGATCGGTAATAACTGGGAAACAGCTGTCTGCGTCTTGCCTGTTGTACCCTTATTAACATCTCTGTTTATGAATAAAAGATTGTCATTCAAGACAAAAGTCACAAGGATACGAAAGGACCAGTTAGGACACCCTCACATTTTAATTTCGATCCGAGTAATATCACCGTATTTCGTAGAATTTTTAACCTCTCGGCAAGACACGACTGTGCTAAAATTCCGAAGAATGGCTGCTATTCGCCCGAGCTGGGAAAGACTCCCAAATCTGGCCAATTATCGTCCTCCCCTCTGGCCTGCATGCTGGACAAGGAGGCCAGTGTTGCGTCCTGTTTTACTTCTGCTTCGGAGGAGTGGTTGATATCTTTCGACGAGGGAGGTCTTTCTGGATCTACAAATAGGTCTTCGGGTGGTAGGTTTCCTGAAGGGGCAGATTATTATCCCGTTCAGTCGTCATCACACAATACGTAAGTCTAATTACGTCGAACTCAAGAGGATGACATACGGTTGTGAAATTTTATTGGATGTAGTGATATAAATATGACGGTTAACGAAACAATAATTGGAAAACTACAACTAGTATTAGTTACTGAGGAGGAAATGGTTGAAAGGTAGATTATTGGCTTGGAGTTGGCTCCGTAGGGTTCTCCGGAGAACCGGTCGGTCGTGATCATATCGAAGACACGGTGGATAGGGAAACGAAACAGAAACTAAGTTAGTTCTTCAAGTTGCCCGTTAAAACCCAACCAACCTTCCGTTATAATCAGAATACAACTTGCCGATCTTTCGGGTTTATATCTGAATTAAATTTACATACTTTCACATGATCAAACCGGGTCTAGGCTGAAACATAGTACCAAGGACCGACTACTTTGACTGTCGTGAGAGGTCGAATGTCGCAAGTGACGACGTTCAACGCGTGCCCTACGGAGTGTGCGTGGCACTGGCGACTTACGCGTGAATTAGCGATAGCAGACTTGCGCAGCATCCACTGCACTTTCCTCCCTAATCAAACTGTGCTCCGATGGCCTGGGCGCAGTGTATTACCAAGACAACCATACCAACGCATGTCACACGATCTGTTTCTCACAATATACATAAAGTTCTTGGAAGTTCTGCTTAGATCTCACGCTAGTGACAGTGCCATAAAGGCCGCATTAAGAAGGATCCATCACGGTCATTGTCCTAATATATCCTTGACCGACGCCGGGTGAAGTTCATACGCTACTGGACTTTAACAAGACCTGCGCTTTTGTCTGATGAGATGCCTTGCCCTAGAAGATGACTTTAGGGTTTTTGCTGCACGCAGTCTTGACTCCCCAGCTGGATTAACTGCGTTACCTAGAGTAGGATATGGTGTAGGAAGGCAATGTTCAGACAAGGGATCTACAGCACTCGGTACTCTCTCCACTTCAGGATCTGGTTTGCCTAGACGACGTAGGGAGATGCGGAGCGGAAGCCATCACCGCCAGTCTCTTCGCTGAGGATGTGTCGATCTTAACGAAAGAAAAATTCCCGAAAGAGGTTCAGGGGAAAGTGCGGATGATAGTGACGATGTTTTATGGCGCAGACCAAAAAGTCGTCTTTTGACGCCAAGATTCTTCTATATAAACATCCCGATGCTCAGTTGAAAAACAACACAATGCATTGAAAGTCGCGTGTTGACTTTCAATCCCAGCTCCAACTTTTTAGGAGTCACCTATGACCATCCGTTGAATGCCGTAGGAAAAGCCGAAAGTCACATACTAACGCTATCAGCAACCTGCAGAGTATGGGCCGTGACTACTATTGCGCAAATTTTCGCAGTAGCAACATCCTTACGGTTAGTTCAGCCGTAGAGTGTGCCGTTGCAGTCTAGATGCCAGAGGTGTCTGAAACAGTGCTGGAAAGTTGAAGACACGCCTGTGTTATGCTGGGTCGTGGCTTTGAAGGTTGCCAAATGACGGGATAACTCGGACCGCGTCGTCAGCCCAATGTGTGTTTTTTGTGTAGAGTGGCTGACTAGTGGACTGAGAGTCAGGTTGCAATGGCTCCTTCTTAATGTGGCCTTTAAAGCACTCTCACTCTTTGGGATCCGAGTCAGGTGTGATATTACACCCAGGGGCGGCTCTGGCCGCGCCAGCCACCTGTGCCCTCTGCCATCTCCGGTCTTCTTGACTCTGTCATGACACCAGGCTCAGGTGGGGAAGAAGTAGAGAGTGCTGTAGCAGCAGCGCAAGGCTACTATCACTTTAAACTAAATCACGCGCAAGTCACCGTCCCTGCACCTCTCTTCCATAGTGCATACGGTGGACATCGTCGGACTACAACTTTCGAACTGCCGTGATATGCTGGGCGTATAAATAAGGATTTGAGGCTTTTCTTTTGGAGACTGATCTTCCTACTTGTGCGGTCCGCGGGCATTTCACTACCTTAACCTAACCCTAAATTCAAAGACTAAACCGAACCCGAATTATTAACCTTTATCGTCCCGCTCACTCTAATCATAACTCTAACCTTAAGTAGGTAGCCAAAAAATCGCAATAAGTTCGTCAGCGTGTTCTTGAGGCTGATTCCTACCACTGGAAAAATTCCCTCGAGGGCCTGTGTCCGCGTTTGCCAATTTCTGGGGGAGGCACCTGTGTTTGACGGGGTTTTTGCTTGAAAAATTGTATTTCGTGCCTCGAATATAATGTTTTGCATTGAATGTTCTACGAGCTAAACAGTTTATCAGACGGCACCCCGATAATTAGTCCATAATCCCAGCAGACATGTCTTCAGAAGTGGTTAAACACACCTTTCATATGTTACTCGCTTTCCTGATCCATCTGTGGCCCACTTCAAATGACACGACCCCATTCTCCCCCCCCCCCCCGACTGGTGTTGATAATGATGTTACCACCAGATTAGCGGACGATTACGTTTATGCCGATTGATTCATAGCTCACTGGCTAGCCATTGACAGTGTGCAGCCCACATCGCCGCAGAATCCGCCACCGGATTTCCTGCGCCGCATGGCGCAACTAGCGGGAACTCAGAAGAACTTGCTCAATTCCAGCGATGGCGTACCACCACCACTGCCACTATCAAGTCAAACAAAACGGGAAGACACCCCGGCTGTTTCATCCTCGACGGAAACCGCATCGAAACCGAAGGATGTCATACCGGGTTCTCTCTCACACCCTCGTGTTATGCAGGCAGCGATCATAGAGGTTGGTGGTTCCTTGCGAAATGACTTGCTCTTTATTTCCCTCTTAGGAGATACGTACCGTTTAGCAGACTTATTAGTGATTTTTCCGACACTTTTATGCTGTTTGGATGTGGGACTGATCGAGGCTTTCGAACTCTCGATCTGCTTTCACCACCAACCCACTTACTTGATGCAGTGACATGTGACCAGTTAGCACTCCTTCGCAGAGGAAGTCGTTTTATGCACGGAGAACGTACGCTCCCCCCCCAAAAAAAAACCTGCGCTGCTATTGATCTGAGCCAAAAAGAAGTCCACGATGTCTCCTGGCACACGTTTATTGGGCTAAGCTGCGCCCGCATGAGTCCTCTTACCATTGGCGTGCATGCGTGTGACACGCGTTAGCCAGAGACTTTCATATCTCGTTAGCCATGATGTCTAATCTCATCATGAATCCGCTTTCAGGCCATTGCTGTAGGGGCGAGTGGAAAGTGCAGTTAATCAAAGTTTTTCCTTCTTCATAAAAATTAAACACCGCGGGTCTTGGTTGGAGGCTGTTGAACGACGGTACAACTCGATTCGGGTCTGGTACAGTTGTAGACAAAGCAACTTCCTCGGTGAAACCGGTCGATTTCTCGGGGCGCGAATGGCGGAACACGCAGCAACAGTGCGGAGAAATGACGTCAGCCCCAAAGTCGCGGCTCATTTGGTTCGGTTCAGTTTTATTAAGGAATGATAGACGAATACCTTCGAACTTCCTATTGATTACAAGGTCTTTAAGAAAAGAGCACAGATAAATAAGGAGCGTTGAAAAAGAGCTTGTTTAAATATTTGCACTAAATGGAAGCAGCTGCCTGCTAGTCGAAAAAGAGTAAACATAACCGTCTGTTCACTTATTTCAAGTAGTATAATTATATGTAATTGATAGAAACTAGTCATGTGATTTTGTATGTGGCTGGTAAGTGAGAAGCTTGATGCATTCGGCGAGATGAAATCGCATTAACCGTGAGTTGCATGAGTCATGGTTCCCTTGCTCCCGGCTATTAACATGTGCAATGACCTTCCCTCGATATTCGGTGCTGCGACTCAGCCTGCGCAAAGTAATTAGCCACGCTGGAAGCACGCAGGTGAACTCTGATTTCAACACCAGTGTTGGATGAGCAATAACCACTCCAGCGTCCACCACGAGTGACGAAATTGCAGTTATTGATGAATCGAACGCCGGCCATCAAGCAATTATCGCACGAAGAACAGGTGAATAAAGCTGTTGATTGAGCGATCGCGTCTGCTTCCTGAGATTCGCCTTTTAGCTTGTATCGGCAACTCGATTCTCCTTTGAAATTCAAGTAAAACTGCAACAACTCCATAATACAACCTTTGTGGCACACCTCGCGTGCATGCGTTAGACAGCGACTTCACCTCATTTCAGGCATCGCGCTCGATTTCGTTCTTAGCCGGCTTTACTCAGACAAAACCGCTGGTATATTGGAAAGGAAGAAAAGAGGTCGACGTAAGGCCTAATTTCCCTGTATAAACGAATGCACTTCAAAGCTATTATAACGCAGTAACAGTCTTGGGTGTCAACCGATGTGGTAACTCGGTCCGACTCAAGGCTTAGGGTCAAACGACAGCGACTCCTTTGTGTAGCCCGTATGCCCCCCCCCCCCCCTCCCGATGACGTGTAATTCCAGACCTCCCGAAAGAATCTTGACACTTTTAGAGCTAAGAACCGCGTCGTTTCTCTTTAACTTTGCTTACCGCCGCGCCCACACCCACCTCCCCTCGTCCTGATTTTGGTTTTTAATGGGAACTCGGTGGACATTTAAATTGGGAGTGAGGTAGATGCCTCGCAAGTCTCCTTCACTATAAACACATTCACGGACTAGCATGGCCGGCAAAGACAAAGGAAACTGGAATGACCATTTCTGTCTTATTAGCTGTCATCAGCCAGCCATACCTAACCCCAGGCGGTGCGGCGCCCGAAGCTCAAACTCGCGACCTGTTGGTTAGAAGTCCAACGCCCTACCCACTGCGCCAAGAGCTCGTTGTCTTGTCGGTTTAGATCGGGAATATTAACGATGGTAGATAGGCGCTCACCGATCGGTTACACACACCAATGACGACTAGTCTACTTCATGGGGTAGCGGTGGCCTTGTCCTTGGTGTCGTTTGAACTATCGGACAAGTACGGCGCTATATCTTCCTCTCATCGAGAAGGTTTTCTCCACTCCACGGATACTGACTTATGACCTAGATTGTCCTGTCACTGTGAGATTTCTGGGCACATTTAGACTGTTTATCTTTATTCAATTCATTTTCCCATTGATGACCCAATGGATGAGCATTATGAGCTATCAATCGGCGTTTGTTAATGGGGAATAGGGCGCTACTCTCATGTGACATTTTCTATACTTTTTCTGGTTTCTGAAACATTGCAATCGATAGTAGAGCCTTGCTGGCAGTTCTTTAAGAGATTTGTGACATTTGGACCATTTCTGTATTTCCGCATATATTTTTTTCCTAAAAGTGTTTACCTACTCTGTTTCTTGCGCTCTTGGGTTTGGTCAACTGTAATACATGTAGGGCACTCAATTCAGATCTTCAAGCTCTCCGATCCGGCAGAGGAGCCTTGCTTTTTTCTCCATTTTAGGTTCGAGGTCGATGGGTGAATTAAGAGTGATAGTTCATCCATCGTCCTGAGGGTATAGTAATGACTTGCGTATGAGCTAGGCCCGTATTAGTGGAGACTTTCATAGCATCTACCTCACTCTGTTCACACACTCACCTTGTCCCAATAACATGATGTAGTCAAGGTGAATTTAAATCAGACTGAGTGCAACGGCTTTCGAGTGTCACTTCCTGCACAAAGACTCAAAGGTACTTGTAAAGAAGAGCTAACGGATTCCTTCGCTAATAACAAGTGCCATAAGGGTCACATTAAAAAGGGATCACTTCAGCGTAGCCATCGGTCCGGAGGAGGACATTCCAAGGGCATCGGATTGTTTGCAGTGATTAAGTTGTGCACCGGACGCGAGCTTGATAAGGCCCAAACGGGGTTACGAGTGCTGCCCAACAAATGAATGTGCCAGTCAGGCTGCTACACCTATGCTCGAATTCCTTCAACTTCGGCATCTCCTCTTTTGGTAGCAGGCAAAGATCCAATTATGCAAAGTACCGTAGGTGAGCTATCTGGTGAAATTTTAACCGTTCGTTCTGGTTTGTGTTATCAGGTAGCAGGTTTATCAAACCGGAGGTTTCAGCACTCTACTTACAGGCTTCATTCCGACCCTCAGGCCGATGATCACTGATACTGTCACTTCGCCTTTTTGCTTCCCCTGTAGAAACGTCCTCATGAGATCAGTCAGGAACTGATGCTGTACTTCCGTGAACTCACAGAGGCCTGCGTGGGAGCTAACGAGAACCGTCGTCATGAAGCTCTGGATAACGCGGCTCAGGACACAAGCCTTCAACCGCTTCTGCCCTACCTAGTTACCTTCATCGCTGAAGGCGTTAGTTCCTTTGCTTTTTTTCTTTATCACTACTACTACTACTACTACTACTACGTTTACTACTGCTCACTACCACTACGGCTACTAATAATCATAATGATGTGTACTTCCCTTCAGGTACGTGTGAACGTGAGTAACAATAACCTGGCCATTCTGATCTATCTCATGCGCTTGACAAAGGCGCTGATTGACAACCAGCACATCTCCCTGGAGGCCTATCTTCATCTCATTGTGCCCACCGTGATCACCTGCATTCTCTGTCGTCAGCTCTGCGCCAAACCCATCACAGACAATCACTGGGCCCTACGCGACTACGCTGCTAAACAACTGGTCACCCTGTGCAACCGGTAAATTTTAACATTTTCTTTACTGGGGTTTGTGACTTGGGCAGCAGATGAAGTAGTATTATTCCACTATTTGTACCCCTGAATAGATTGTGACTCATGGAACGAGAGGACAACGGCTGTTGATTGATTAGAGAAATTTTACATTCCCAGGACTCGTTGCTGTTCAATTATGCGACCTACACATTCACTCGCCACCGTCCGGCGACTCATCAACTCCTCATACATTTACTTGGTTCCTGCAATGACCAATTTTTCGCAGTGTTACGACCGTGCTAATCTCGGGAGTCACCAGGATTATGTCAATAGCTCCGGTGACTCTAACAAGAACTATTTCCCTTAGAAGTAATTTTTTTGAAACGAAGCCTGCTGTTATTTCACTGTGTGCCATTATTCCTCTGCAATTCCTGTCAGAATATGCTCGATAAAGCCCTCTAGTTGTCCGAAAACCAGTTAGGCCGTGACTTCCCGAACCGCGGAAAAATGATTTTTTATATTACCTGCACTCCAAGGTTAAAGTATAAGTTCATTCGTTCGGCACACCAGTTTACGGTTCCATGCTTGCCTCAGACTGCGAGCCAAACTCTAGTGGATTGTGGACAACATATGCTAGGACTTATGGCATTTATAGGTAGATGATTTGCAAGACTGGTGTCCAGCCACGCCTTTAAAGCATTGCCGCTGCATCGTCAGTGCGTACTTATTCTTCACGTCTGAGCGCCTGCTTATTTCGCAAGCCGTTCCACTAGCTGCCACCTGTGGACGCACCGAGTGGCTAGGTTCACAGGGAGGCCGTGTCATCCGGACACTCCTGTCGTCTATGAAGAAAAATACGTGGCAGTCGTGGGTACTGTCAGTATATTTGTCTAGGATGTCCTATCTTTGCGGGAACCCATTTCAAGGGGCAGTTAGAAAAAAGAACGCTAAAAAGCCTGAGCTGAAGGCTTTAAACATTTCGTTTGAGGTCGCTAATTTCCTCTGCCCCCTGCGTCCTTTTCAGCTACAACACATTATCCAACGGCCTCTATAACCGCATCACCCGCGAACTCTACCGTGCCCTTTGTACATGGATCGATGGTCGGGCCGGTTCTGGTGACTCGCGGACCAACGAACCCATTCTTGTTCATTCTACTGCCGCTATCACCAATGAAACACCTGTCGGAGCACCCTTATCACCAGAAATTGTTTCGTCCGCTTGCGGATCCACTGAAGTATCCCAGGATCAAGAGTCCGGATTAGGAGTCGCCGATAAGAACAACAGCCAAGTTGCCGGTAGTAAGAGTTACACTCAGCAGCATCCAAAACCGGTCGAAAACGCTGGCAAAGTGGGAGCGAGTCTGGGTGCGGCCTCCAGCTCCCTCAACACCCTCTACGGCATCCTGATTGCCCTGTCGGAGTTCGGTCCCAGTTGCCTCCGTGTCCTCGTCTTTCCTCTGCTACCCAGCCTCTGCAAGCGTCTGACCGCCATGTTGGAAAGCCAGCGTCCCCAACTGCCGGAGTCGTCTCGACCTGCTGCGGCATCGCAGTCCTCGTCGCAACAGGGCAGCTTCGACCAACCGACTTCTGTTGTCCTCTTGCATAGAGCTGTTGAGGATAGAGACACTTTCACTGCGCCAAGCTCTGCGTCGGTATCCACCGTTACGCCTGTGATGCCAGGTAGTCTGTCGCCGGCTGATATGCGCTCTATGGACTCCCTACGGACGCTGATGGCTGTAAGTGCTACCACTGTTGTTTGTTGCTTGGTTCTCTCGAGCAAAGGCTGCAGCTTAGGTTTCTTTGGAGAGCCGCCTGCATGCCGGTCGGTTCGAAATACTAGGTTACACTAGCTTGGTCTTCCGATGGTCGAGATCGCGAGCAGACGAGGTAAAAAATGCGCAAAGTAAACATCAGTAAAGTGGAGACGTTGAGCTGGAGCGCACTTCAAGTTTATTAGAAGTAGGTGGACATTGCATATGTCCTTGGGTGAATAAAAATGTTATCTAATAATTGTTTCGCACTGGAACTGAATTCTGTTACACAGATAATAAATACGGACATCTGTCATAATTTTCTTAGACTGTCAGGAAAATATTATAATTGACAGAAGAACATGTTCTAGTGCTCAGCTGTTTTTTGCATCCACGTTCCCCACTTAAATTAATACTTACTCACAAAATGTCTCGGGAAAGTGCTTAGTCTTGTTCAAGTACACTTATTAGCATAATAAATTTTCTGGATACACAGTAGGCGACTTATCACAGAAATTCACAAATTTGTTGTTCACTTGGATGGATTGTGATATTAATTGTATTGCACCATAGCCCTAAGGTTTTCATCCACAGTATGCTGCCGACTTTCGAATGCGCCTACAAAAACACTCTGGCTACAAAGTGGCCACTTAAGTAGTATGCATTTTTCATCGATTTTAGATTGTGTTTTAAGTTTTAATTGTATTTTATAGAAAATATGCATCAAAGTTTACTTTCGTGCACTCATTTTTGGTAAGGTGCGTCTTCTCCAAATCCTACACGCGAGCACTAGGTAGCTTTCTGTTTAAAATAAAAAGATTACTTATAAGATTTTCCAGGGTCTTGAAATACCCATTCAAATAACATCGAATCTGTCCAGTTCCTGAATTAGACGTGTTTTTTACAATATTTTGTCAAAGGTCAAAACATTAACTGCCGTATTTGAGTGTTTTCCTCGGTTTGACAGTCAAAAAGCTTTATACTCTTGAGATTGCGGAAGTTATTGCGTCTGCTGGCAGTTTGAGATTATATATTTCGTTGTGTGGGCGCCGTAAAGCTTCGGCCGGATAAAAAGCAGAGCTCGCCTCTTACTTTTTGTCCCATTCCCTGTATCCCCCACTGTAGAATCGTTTAGGACCTCTTCTGAGTGAATGGAGAGCCCGTCAGGATCTGAGCGTTACTGCGGAGGCCTACAAGGCTGATTACGGTGCACTGGCAAACTCCCTTTTTGCTGCCATTGTGCGCACCTCGAGCAGCGGACAGCCCGCAGCCGGCAGTCTCCTAGTTACCAAGCCACAACCGCCGGGCTGATGTCCTTTTCACCCTTCGTTCGAACGCTTGTACATAACCCCCTATCCCCGTGAACTCTGCATTTTCCTCCTATAGTACTGCCATCATTTTTATATATATATATATATATATATATATATATATATATATATATATATATATACTATTTATTGCTTGTTAGTCTCCCCTCGAGTTCATTTTGCTAATATAATGCATTATGCGGTAGTCTGTAACGGTATACCAACTTCCTCACGTCTAGAATATCGATTCCTGCCTCGGAACAAGAATATCGTCTCCTACCAGACCGCTCTCACTATCCTAATTGTTGAAGCGTTATGCCAAACAGGGAATTCCTTACTTCCACTTTCCTCGGTTTGTTTCGGTTGGGTATTCGTCTCCTTTAGCCGTTGCAAAATACTCGCGCAACATCTGGCAGTCGTCCCCAGGCCTTTTCGCTGCGTTCATGCCTTTTTTTGTCCATATCAGTTATCAGTATTCGAGGGAGCCTGTCTGCACAGTAATTATTTTGTCCGTCGCAACCGGGGAAGACGACCCACCACTGTGCCGAAGAGGGTGTGGTGATGACCTGTAGGTGGATTTATTCGGTGTGCAGCCTACTTTCGATGCGTCTATTAAACGTCATTTAACAAAACGCAAAATAATTATTCAATGGAGTTAATTCAACCGAAGGTAGGCGTGTGTGCGATGCCTCATGGTGTGGAAACTGTCTAGTGTGCTACACAGCCTCTGGCGCCTAACACCCATACGAACTGGTGCCATAATGGCTATATTAGGCGGGAAGAAGGACTTATTCCGTCGGTTAGAAGCCTCCCAAACCACTGACTTGGGTGCGTTGTGGCATTCTAAGAGCGCATTTAGTTGGCTATCTTTGTAAAACTGAGTGCTGAAAGCCAACTGAGTCGACCTCGTCAGCCCAAACCAGCGGGAAGTGTGAGCCAAGCGGTCTTCGGTTTGGTTACATGGCAGACGTGACGGGAAGCCTCCGTCTAATGTGTCATGCGCAAATGTCTCCACGTACAATGCCTCGCTCCTCTTTGCTATTGCTGATAAAATTCGCGAACATCATTGCTGGGCAGTGCTGATAGTCTATTGTGTACGTATGACCGAACAGGCTCAAGTCAATGTGCGGACCTCAGACCACGGCCTTCAGTCATGCTACAATCACTTCACAGGTATCCAACCGGGCCGGTGACTTGCTTATTGCTTGACAGGCAATCGTATATAATCATCACTGTAATTCACGTGGGCTTCCAGCAGGTGGGACAGGTCCAGCCGTGGATTGTAGGTGACCCAAAGATTGACCTTATGAGGGCGGTGGCATCTGTGGTCACACGTTTTGCTGCTGGTATGCTGTACTCCACCTATGAAACCCGATATTGAAGCCACGGACGCTGCGGGCATAGGTCAATTGGTGTGGTTTGCTCTGTCGGGGAGTTTCGTTGCCTCGCTGACGGAAGCAGCGTTGCTTAAGGGCTACAAGTCCTATCGGCATCCCTGTCTAAGCAGTTTTTCCGTGTGTCCAACCAAGGCGCACTGGGCCTTAAACATACGATCGCTGATGGCTGGGGTACCTTCGGCGGGAGTTGCTATGTCCTGTGCGGTAATCGCGGTGACTGCGTAAGTGTTCACCAATGCCAGCCCGGCCCCTGAACGCGAGTTTGCGGTGGAAGTATGTTAATAGAGCTTGGGCTGCGATCTGAGGTACTGCGGCCTTGTCCTAACTTGTATTGGGCTGGCTTTTAAGGTTACTATTCCTGCGCTTACGTTAAACTACCACGCCTTCTGGCCCTGCGTAAACTTCCAGGGACCCGTGGTTGATTTTTGACATTAAAGAGAGGCTTTCCATGTCACCATATGTACTCTTTTCTGTGCGCCTTGTTCACGTGAATTTATAGTGACCTAACCGCAGAAGGACTGCTTAAGCTAGTTTCTGTTAGCCTTCTCTAAGTGTCAGTTCCATCGAATTTTAGCCCGCTTCAGTGGGACAGTAATACTGAGTGTGTCAGTTATCTCCAAGACCTCGTTGTCCTGGATCACTTCGTGCCATTACACACCCTTTTACCAGAGTCTAGGCGGACGGCTCGCTTCTCTCACCTTGGTTTTAATAAATTATCTTTGCTTCCGCCCTGTAAATATACGCTATCCTTACGAAAGCTTAGAAAGTCCTTTACTTCATGTTTTAGGAGGACTGCATCACGATTCCAAACTGCAATATTTTTCTTCTGATTTCCCTTCAATTGCTGACACCCGAAAATTCCAGTTGCGTATGCAGTTTCGAGATACTTGCCATTAACGGTTCCCACGAGTGCGATATAGTCAGTGGCTACCGTCTAATGAGGCATGCCATCCGCTTGCCGTGAGGTGATAACTCTGGGACCGAAACCGTCCAGATTTCGCTGCGCATCCGCCTACTTTATTGTTCATATGTGTCGTTGAAGAGGAGGGAAGGTATCCTGATGTACGAAAGTTTTTATTACAGTCCGCATACATCGGATGTTGATTAGTCCCCCTTCTTTCCCTCGTTTTGGTATCTTATATTGCTCCGGGGCTGCTCGTCGGTGCACGGCTCTTGGAACCGCGAGGTCATATACATATATGTGGACTTCTGTTAGAATCAGGTGAATGAAGGGATGAAGAGACATGAGGGCCGACATGGGAAAGAACCTAGCGTTAGGAGATATCTGAGCCCTCCTCATTACAATCCATCTGATGCACTGGAATCAGTCCTCAGGTGCCGATATTCGTGATTTTAAAGGTTGCCAACCGAATGTTCTACTCGATCCTTATCATTTATGATGGCCAAGCTGCGAAGACTTCCCCGTAATATACCCTGTATGGCATTTCTCCCCGATGCGATTTATAAAACCCCAAAATGGAGGTGGTGGTCAGCCCCACCTACTATACGTGCCAGTCAAAACTGCTAACAGATTGTTGCTACTACACAGAGAACAGATTTGTGTAACTGGACACCAGGTAGATGCTGATTAGGGTAATCATCAATTGCAGCGAGGAACGGGTTGGGACGTTTCGCTCCAAAAGCGTACCCTACTCCCTTCGAACCGCATTTACAAGGTAGTTTCTAAACTACAGATTCGCCCATATAAGTAAAGACTTTAGTCGATTGGGGAGCTACCAGCCGGAGAAGGCCTAATTTTTTTATAATTGAGTCAAATAACTTATGTCTGTTTGTTTATGAAAACAACTCAAATGTGCTCCCTGGTGAAATCAAATTCTGTGGCCCTTAGGTGTAGGTTACCTCTCGGATTGACATATTAAAACAAAATAACATCTACTTGACTTTTATTAGTAGGTAATTATACACAATTCCTTAATATATTTTCCAATACAATATTTTGTATACGTTGAGGATTACGGGCATAGCTCTTGTTGACCCTATAGGTAAGTCCGTCTTCAGTAGATTCTGACATAGCGCGATATTGAAACAGCAGGTAGGCCAACTTGTGCCTTGGAGTTTATGAGGTCTGCATCAGATTTTTCCTATTCGCAATCAGGTGTGTACTCCTAATCGAAATTCGGTTGGCGTATGCTAATTTACCCTAATTTCATTCCAAGTGACATATTAAAACCCAGACCCGTGTTTCGTCGATTAAGTGCCGTTGGATGACTCAACTATTAAAAGTCTGAACTAGCGATGTACCTCTCAGCCTTCCTAGTTGACTTCTTTTCAAGCGAATTCGAAGTGTTTTCAGGTTGCTGAGGGAGTGGTGCGTTGGTATTTATCAATTTCTTTTACTAAACGCTTATGTACATGGGCTGCATCCCCTCATTGCTGTTGGACATCTAGGCACACGAGGTCTGCAAGTAAATTAAAGATATTGAGCAACGGACAGCATCGAAACTGTTGGGCTTCCAAAGTCGAGGTTTCAAATTCTCGTTCCTAAGGTAAAGCGCTTCGAGGTATTTGAGACGCTAGGGGAGAATTCTCCTACTAAAGTAACTTCTGCGCAGTCCTGTACACTCAACCCACACCTCACAACTGAACGGATAGTTTTGCTGGTAATAGTATACTCCTAACTAACAGCACACAGTTCCAACGCGCACATCTCTTGCTGTCCATTGGTATTGGTCTCCGCAGTTATTTACCGTCTGGACCTCCATCCGTTTCGCTCTGGACATATTCTTATGATTCTTCTGGCTCAGGCCTTTACTAATGCTTCTTCCACTGTTCTCCCTCGCACCGCCTTATGCTTCCCGCCTACTATTCGTAGTTCTGCGTTCTCTGTAACCTCCTCCCGTATCTTCCTCTTACCGCCACATCTTGTTATTTTATACCTTTTCTTCCTACCTTACGTCCTTTTTTGTATTCTCCTTCATCCTCTCAGCCATAATCCAAGGTATTTCAGCACTTTTCGATTGTGTATTACGGCATGCCACGGGAAACAGTTAAATATTTTGCGAACTAGTTATGTTACCATTGGGAGTTAACGGTTGGGAGAAGAGTCCGTGCTGTCGGTCGGTGCCCCATGCCGGTGCTGCATGCAGTCTACCATCTGCTCCGTCTCTCTCTCTCTCTCTCTCTCTCTATCTCTATCTATCTATCTATCTATCTATCTATGTATCTCTCTCTCTTAGCCCCTGCGCCAGTTTTGAAGCTGAGGCTGAGAGCTGTCGAGGATGCTAGCAGCGAGTTCTCTATTGTTCCCATTGTTTTTACGCAGACGCCAATGTACATACTTTCACACGTACAAGAGCCTTTGTGAGAGACCAACCGGTGTACCGGGAGGGGAGGGGGAACAGACGAATTAGGTACGCTTGCTATTGCCATTGTTTCAAACTACCACCACCACCACCACCACTCACGTGTGCGGCGCGTCATACGCAGGCGACCGCTTTCGAGACTCACCTCGGGGTCTGCAACAGTTACTTCTAGACTTGAGAGGTCGGGTGGCAGGCCGTTGTTCGGCCGATTTGAACGGTCTACTGCACAGAGAAGCGCACTGAGGGAGAAAGCGGGCACACCTGGAGCTGAGGCACGCTCGAGAGGCTGCAACCGTGTCCTGCTACCCTCACCCGCTGCGCGGCGTCGCCTGACCAAGAGGGGGCGGGCACCCTTCGCCCAACCGGAAAGAAGACCTCCCCCGTAGTGTCCGAGGCCGTTGCTGCGGCTGCTGCTTCTACGCGCAGCCCAACAGACTAGCTGGTCTCTGAATCCATCACCTCCTGCTTCTGCTGCTGCTCTTGAAGTGCTCGCGTGCCCTTTCCGTGCATGCGGGGGAAGTGAATGACCAGAATGCTGATAATAAGTGAACGCTGAGGTGGGAAACGCCCTATTGTCGGCCTCATCTTCGTCCTCTGTACTGTGTGAGTGTATATTCGGCTCCTCCACACCTCCCACCCTGTAGACCAGCGCGTATACTGCTCTCTCTCCCCCCTCCAGACCTCGGCTGAGCGTGTCTCTGCACGCGCAGGTGTAACGAACTCGTGTGTTATACAGTTTGATAATAGGAGACGGCAGCCGGGGGGTGGGTGGGGTCTAAGGCTCCGACGCTTGAGAGCGAGAGAATGAGAGGGGATGGGGCGTGCGGCGTGCGTCCGCTCGCCTGCTACATCAACCATCCTCTCCATCAAATTGGCCCCTGCTTTATTATTCATGCAGACTGGCAGTTTGTGGCGGCATATTCGTGTGCCTTCCTGAGAGGTGATAAGGAGTACATTCCATTGCGTGTGGGAAAAAAGGCGGTTTCATTGCTTATGTCTGCGCGCACAGCCCTGCAATCCGGTTTGTCTTGACGATTGGCCAGTGAATGCATGACGGTGGCCGCCTTTGTTAAGATCGGTGGCATGAAAAGGATGCGTCTTCAGTCGCTACACATTACGCTCTCCCTTGGGAAAATTCATTAAAATTCAGCCTCTCATAACTGCTGGCTTGGTGCTTAGTTAATTGATAACTGCCACAGACAAAAAGACAGATAATAGTGACCATTTAAGGCTTATTTGCCAGTCTTGGGAGGGTCTGAGATCTGGATCGGTGCCAGCTGGTCATCGAGTCATTTTGAATCAAGTGCCCGAAAATTTTGGCTACGGGCCACATCCGATTAACTGTCGTCAGGACTATCCAGTCACGTGGGATCGACGTCCAGCCAGTAAACTGTATCCGCGGGCACCATCAACCGGTCGCCTCTAGGAAATCACTCATCGGAAGCATGTATGGAATTTTCCAGAAGGTCCTTTGGCCCTACTTCAAGTGGAAATATCAGTTTGTTACGGCGCTGAAATTAAGAGTCAAATTTGTATTAAAAATGGATCTGACCATGGCAGATTCTGTCGGAAGACTGCCCAAAGCTTGTTTGGTAATTTCAGAGGACATTTGAAAAACTAGTATCCTTCTTGCAGTTTCGTCTTTGGCCAATAATACTCATCCCTCGGAAGGCGAAAACGTGACCGTGTCTGTTCTGTGTGCGGTGTGAGTTGAGGGATGGGGTTCAGTCCCCATTCGTTCCACGGATTTTCGTGAAAACCGGTTCAACGTTTTTTCTAGTTTCCCCACTGTCTCCATTATTGCAATAGGCTTATAAAGTAACAGTTGAGATTTCAGCAAGTGTTTATGCGTCCCCTTAACACACAAGCAATGAATGATGACTGAGAGTCAAGCAGCCGGAGGTATGGAAGACAGTTCTCTATTGCCAATAGCGTCACGTTGATCTCGCGTGTTAGTGTTTTTATCGGGTTGGATTCGCATGGGACATAGGACTGACGGTCCCCCAACAAGCTTTTTAATTTCTGGATATAGTCTGTCCTGTCCAATACGACCATAGAATGCCCCTTGTCCGCAGGCACGATGACCACGTCATTGTCAGCCCTGGGCTCCTTAAGTGCATCACGTTCGACCTTGCTGAGGTGCAATAACTTCGACGGGTACTGACAGCGAATGGTTACCCGCGCAACTTTGTCAACCAGTGCATACGCAACAACAAGAGAGACCAAACCAAGCCGGCCCTAAATTCTGGCAAGCTCCTCCGTACGTAAGGAACGTCTCGGAAGCCGTCAGCTGCCTTCTCACTCCACTTGCATTTGGGTTGGAACGCAGGCCAGAGGCAACAATTAGGCGCCGAGTCATGAGGCCGATAAACCCTCTGCCACGGCAGGAAACTTCTAGCGTCATTTACCGGTTCTGGTGCAGTTGTAGACAAAGCAACTACGTCGGAGAGACCGGGAAATTACTCCAGACGCGAATATCCAAGCACGCGGCTGTGGTGAGAAGGAAAGACGCTGGCTCGCAGGTTGCAGCTCACTCAACGGGACCAGGCCATATTTTCAAGTTCGGTGTGGCTGAAATCCTCGCAAGAGGTGATAACCGTGTGAGACGCGAGCTGCTTGTGTCATGGTTCTCAGGCCCACAGTCTATCAACAAGTGCAATGAACTCCCGTCCCCAAATTCCGTGTTGAGACATCGGCGGCGCAGGGAAATGAGTCACATGGAGAGGACGTGGGTGACCGACACATCCGATGACAGTGAGCCGAATTGCCGGGTCATCATCACGCCCGCATCCAAAATGGATGATTAAATCACGGCCATTACCGACTCGGACGCAGACGGCCAAGCTATCATCACATCAATTATGACCCTCAGCAGTGATGACGATAGCTGCTAGTTCTAATACGCATGTGATCGCGTGCCACTACGTACTCTAAATACTGCTCACCTTGTGCATCTATCACCCTTTCTACAACTGTCTCTGAGGCTGGGTTCGAGAGAGAATCCGAAACGTCAGGCCAATAAACAGCACGTTCCAGTGATCGCCTCTTCTTCTGGTACTTGGTGCACAAGTTGCGCAGTATTTACGGGGCGTGGTGGCCAAGCAACCACAGATCTAATATCGCTGGCAGTCCTCGTGTTCATCGCTGGGGGTCGTAGTTGATGCGATTATTGCTTTTTGGTCCGTACCCGAGTCGTCAATGGCCGTGATTTCATCACCGTTGTCGATTCCTGGCGTGACAATTACTCGGCCATTTGGGTCTTTGTCACCGGGACTACTGGTCACCCACATCCCCCTCCTGGCTAGCAATTTTGTCCAGACAAAATGGCAACACAGAATATGGAGCCGTGAGATCATTGCGCTTATTCATCGACTGCGGGCTAGAGAACCATGACACAAGCAGTCCACGGTTCATGCGGTTGTCAGCGCTTCGGAGAATGTTAGCCTCGACTAATTTGAAGGTGTGGCCGGGTCCCGTCGCAGGAGCTGCGAATTGAGCGTTAGTGTCTTTCCTCCTCACTGCTGCCACGTGCTTGGACATTTGCGTGCGGAGTAGTCTCCCTGTTTCTCCGAAGTAGTTGCTTTGTCTGCAACTGCACCAGATTCGGTAGACGAGTCCAGACCTCATTATTTTGCGCCTGATAGTTGTATTCGGTCGGTGTGCAACTCCAAATCCGAATGGTGTAAGAAGGTGGCTACCGGCTTCCTAGACGTTCTTCCCGTATGGTAGCACTCGCCAAATTTGGGGCTGGTGCAGTTCGGTTTCTCGCCTTGGTTGTGCATGCAACTGTCGATAACTTTGAGGGGGTAGCCGTTTGCTCTGAGCACCCGTCGAAGGTACTACAATTCGGCAATCTTGTCTTCTGGTTCGCTGCAGTGGGTCACAACACGCTGATATAGTGCCCGTACACAACTGCGTTTGTGATTGATTGGGTGGTTGCTGTTGAAGCTCAGTACTTGCGTGGTATTGTCGCTTTCCTGAATACTTTAGTTTTAATGCTATCATACTGTTTGTGACATCGTGACGGCACAACAATGCTGACATAGAAATCGCAAATTCTGAAGTGCTGGGCCGAGCACTTCAGAAGTGTCCTTAATTGCTCATCAGCCATCTCCGATGCTGCCATTGACCGGCTCCCTCAAGTGAACACGAACAATGACCTGGAGCTGCCTTCTTCCCTACCAGAAACCATCCGGGCCGTGCAGCAGATTTCCAGCGGTAAAGCACCGGGATCCGACGCAATCCAACCGGAAGTCTACAAGCACGGTGGGCCCTGGCTGATGACAGAACTCACAACACTCTTTCGGGAGATGTGGCGTCAAGGACAAGTTCCTCAGGATTTCAAAGACGCGAACATCGTCCATCTCTACAAGCCGAAGGCGAACCAGCAACTCTGTGAACATCACCGGGAAGATCTTCCCCCGTATCCTTCTCAATCGTGTGAACGGTCACCTAGAGCAGAGTCTGCTCCCGGAAAACCAATGTGGCTTCCGCTGACACCGCGGAACAACCGAAATGATATTTGCCACCCGCCAGCTACAAGAGAAGTGCCAGAAGAGGCGAACTCACCTATACACTACCTTCGTGGATCTAACGAAAGCCTTTGACACGGTGAATCGTGACGGACTGTGGAAAGTCATGCAGAAATTTGGCTGCCCTGAGCTGTTCACGCACATGGTGCGTCAGCTTCATGAGGGGATGACGGCGCGCGTCACTGACAATGGGACGGTATCCGAAGCATTCGCAGTGACCAACGGAGTGAAGCAGGGCTGCGTATTGGCCCCCACCCTCTTCAGTCTCATGTTCTCGGCTATGCTGATGGACGCCTATCGTGATGAGCAGCCTGGTATCCGCATCGCCTACAGAACTGACGGGCACCTTCTCAACAGTCGGCGTATGCAGGCTTCAACGCGTGTGTGTACGACTACAGTCCATGATTTGCTCTTCGCGGACGACTGCGCCCTTAACACCGTGACGGAGGAGGACATGCAAAGGAGCATGGACCTCTTCAGCGCATGCTGCGCCAATTTTGGATTAACAATCAGTACAGCCAAAATGGTTGTCATGCACCAGCCACCACCCAGCGCGGAATACAATGCTCCCCGAATCAATGTCAACAGTGCTTAACTTAAATTGCGGAAACATTCACTTATCTAGGAAGCCCGCTGTCACGCAACATGAGAATCGACCATGAGGTTGCTCAACGGATCTCCAAAGCTAGTCAGGCCCTCGGCCGGCTGCAGGCCTCCGTGTGGAATCGCCACGGTATTCACCTGAACACTTAACTGAAGATGTACAAGGCCATCGTCTTGACGAAACTCCTTTACGGAGTGGAGACCTGGACCGTATACTCGAAGCAAGCCAGGGAGATTAAACTCTTCCATCTAAGCTGTCTCTGTGGAATACTGAAGCTGAGATGCCAAGACAGGTTCCTGGACACGGAAGTCCTGGAGCGGACTGGAATCCTCAGCATCCACGCCGTGCTGAGGTAAGTGCAACTGCAATTGAGCGGTCATCTAGTGAGGATGGACGACGAGAGACTACCCAAACGTCTTTTCTACGGAGATGTCGCAACGGGTGCTCGCCTACAGGGAGGTCAAAAACGACGCTACAAGGACACTTCGAAGAAATCTCTGAAGCAACTGAAAAGCAACACGGTGACCTGGGAGGACCTCACTCAGGATAGACCGGCATTGAGAAGATACGTGCAGACTGGTGCAGCAATCTATGAGGCCAACCGGATCACCGCCGCCGAGGCCAAAAGAGCGGCACGAAAGTCACCAGCGCCCAGGACCAACACCGCCAATGCTCAGGCCCGGCCAACATGCCCGCGCTGTTAACGCATCTTCCGCGCGCGAATCGGCCTGGTTGGACATCTTCAGAAGCCATGCGCCAGCAATCCGACAATTCCAACTGCCAAGTCAAATTCTGCCAACCCTCCTTCGGACTCCTCCACCCTCACTCCCACCAACAGCGATGGGACTCTCAATGTGACCGCACATTCATCTCATGCATTGGCCTGGTCGGTCACTTGCGAATCCATCGTACAGAGACTGGTGAACCAGTGCCTGGAGCACCAACACACAGCAGAGATCGCCGTCTCCACTGCCCTTACTGTTCTCGCGCAGTCACTCATCGCATGGGCCTATTCGGTCACATGAGCATCCATGACAGTAGAATTCACCGCAATGCCGACAACACCGATACCGCATGAACACCCTCTGCTCCTGCCATTCTTTCCACCACTGCCACCCTCACTACCACGAATGACATCCCCCAAGCCCCTCCCAATTTCTCCTGCCCACACTACGCCCGCAACTTTAACTCACGCATCGGCCTGGACGGTAACCTGCGAATCCATCGCGCGGAGGCTGGTGAACCAGGGCCTGGGGCTCCGACATACAGTCGACGCGCCTGCCTCCACTGCCCTCACTGCTCCCGCACATTTACACACCGCATGGGCCTTTTAGGACACATGCGCCTTCACGACAACCTGTGATAAACCACCGGAGGCTAAGCCATATCATCGAACAATACCTACACCAATACACAGACAACATCCTCACCACAACACCCTCCTAGAAATCGTGGCTTGGAAGGCTGTCCGAGCCGGTCAGTTGTCTGATGCGGAAGCGGGCGCATCTGCTGGTGACCTCGTCTACGTGTACTACGTACACGACCTGGCCCCCCAAACACAAGCACCAGGATTTCACACAACAGGGGGTTGAACGGCTTACATCTCACATGTGTGAGATAGCCAGAGGTCACGTTAAGAAGGAGTCATCGCAGCCTGACTCTCAGACCACCAGTCAGCCACTCCACACAACACACATTGGGCTAACTGCGAGGTCTGAGTGTAGTTGTCAGTTGGCAACCTTCCAACCGCGGCACTAACGTTACCGCACACTCTTCTCCTCCCCCACCTGAGCCCGGTCTCACGACACAGGCAAGAAGACCGGAGATGGGAGGGCGCGAGGTTGGCGCGGCCGGAGCCGCCCCTGGGCGTACCACCACACCTGGCTCGGATCCCACAGAGTGGGAGTGCCATAAAGACCACATTAAGAAGGAGCCATTTTAGCCTGACTCTCAGTCCGCCAGTCAGCCACTCCACACAAAAACACACATTGGGCTGACCACGCGGTCCGAGTTATCCTGTCAGCTGGCAACCTTCCAAGCCACGGCTTTTAGCGCACCGTGATAGTTTTAGCGCGTCAGATTGTTTATAGTGAGGAACATGCGCTGAGCTGTCGACCTCACTTTCCCCACCCCCACCATCAGACACCGTCCGAGCCGGTCAGTTGCCTGATGTGGGAGTGGGCGCATTAGCTGACGGATCGGCATACCCGTCTTCGCGCGCCACAGCACGACCTGGTCCCCATAACGCACACACCAGGATTCACAAACTCAGGGGATATGGAGCAGCCATCGCCGTCTGACTCCCAGTCCACTGGTCAGCCACTCGACACACACAGCACATACACTGAGCCGACGGCGTGGTCTGGTGGAAGCGTCAGATTGGCAGACTTCCCAGCCACTGTTTCTAGGAAACCGTGATATACTCAGGTAAATGGTGATTGTGAGGGTGTTGTCGATGTATTGGTGTAGGTAGTGTGTTCTCTGGTGTAGCTTAGCCTCCGGTGGTATACCGGAGGTTGTCGTGGAGGCGAATGTGTCCTAATAGGCTCATGCGGTGTGTAAATGTGCGGGAGCAGTGAGGGCAGTGAAGGCGGGCGCGTCGACTGTATGTCGGAGCCCCAGGCACTGGCTCACCGGTCTCTGTACGATGTATTCGCAAGTGACCGACCAGGCCGATGCGTGAGGTGAATGTGCGGTCGCATTGAGTACAGCTTAGGAGAGATTCCCCATCGCTGATGGTGGTGGTAGTGGTAGTGAAGGCGAAGGCGGTGGTGGTTGCGGTGGTGGGGGTAACAGGCGATGAGTAGATGGATGTGGTCTCTATGATGGTGGGAGTAATGGAATTGATGCCAGGAGTGAGGGTGGGGAGTCAGAAGGAGGGTTGGCAGAATTTTGACGTAGAAATTGGAATTGTCGGGATTGTTGGTGCATTGCGTCCGAAGATGTCCAACCAGGCCGATTCGCGCGCGGAAGATGCGTTGACAGCGCGGGCATGTTGGCAGGGCCTGGGCATTGGCGGTGTTGGTCTGGGGCGCTGGTGACTTTCGTGCCGCTCTTTTTATCTTGGCGGCGGCGATCCGTTGGCTCATAGATTGCTGAACCAGTCTTCACTGATCTTCTCCATGCCGGTCTATCCTGGGCGAGGTCCTCCCAGGTCGCCGGGTTGATATGCAGTTGCTTCAGCGATTTCTTCAAAGTGTCCTTATAGCGTCGTTTTTGACCTCCCTGCTCGCGAGCACCCGTTGCGACATCTCCGTAGAAAAGACGTTTGGGTAGTCGCTGGTCGTCCATTCTTACCAGGTTGCCGCTCCATCGCAGTTGTACTTGCCTCAACATGGCATGGATGCTGAGGATTCCGGTCCGCTCCAGGACTTCCGTGTCCGGGATCCTGTCTTGCCATCTCAGCTTCAGTATTCTGCGGAGGCAGCTGAGATGAAAGTGATTCAGCTTCCTGGCTTGGTTCGAGTAGACGGTCCAGGTTTCCGCTCCGTAAAGGAGTGTCGTCAAGACGACGGCCTTGTACATCTTCAGTTTGGTGTTCAGGTGAATACCGTGGCGATTCCACACGAGGCCTGCAGCCGGCCGAAGGCCTGACTAGCTTTGGAGATCCGTTGGGCAACCTCGTCATCGATTCTCGTGTTGCGCGACATCGTGCTTCCTAGATAAGCGAAGGTTTCCACGTTTTTGAGTTGAGCACCGTTGACATTGATTCGAGGAGCATTGTATTCCGCGCTGGGTGGCGGCTGGTGCATGACAACCGTTTTGGCTGTACTGATTGTTAATCCAAAATTGGCGCAGCCTTCGGCGAAGAGGTCCATGCTCCTTTGCATGTCCTCCTCCGTCACGGTGTTAAGGGCGCAGTCGTCCGCGAAGAGCAAGTCATGGACTGTAGTCGTAGACACGCGCGTTGGAGCCTGCATACGCCGACTGTTGAGAAGGTGCCCGTCAGTTCTGTAGGCGATGCGGATACCAGGCTGCTCATCACGGTAGGCGTCCATCAGCATAGCCGAGAACATGAGACTGAAGAGGGTGGGGGCCAGTACGCAGCCCTGCTTCACTCCGTTGGTCACTGCGAATGCTTCGGATACCGTCCCGTTGTCAGTGACGCGCGCCGTCATCCCGTCATGAAGCTGACGCACCATGTGCGTGAACCGCCCAGGACAGCCGAATTTCTGCATGACTTTCCACAGTCCGTCACGATTCACCGTGTCAAAGGCTTTCGTTAGATCCACGAAGGTAGTGTATAGGTGAGTTCGCATCTCCTGGCACTTCTCTTGTAGCTGGCGGGCGGCAAAGATCATATCGGTTGTTCCGCGGTGTCGGCGGAAGCTACATTGGCTTTTCCGGGGAGCAGGCCCTGCTCTAGGTGACCGTTAAGACGATTGAGAAGGATACGGGCGAAGATCTTCCCGGCGATGTTGAGCAACGAGATGCCTCTGTGATTATCACAGAGTTACCGGTTCCCCTTCCGTTTGTAGAGATGGACGATGGTCGCGTCTTTGAAATCCTGAGGAACTTGTCCTTGGCGCCACATCTCCTGGAAGAGTGTTGTGAGTTCTGCCATCAGCCGGGGCCCACCGTGCTTGTAGACTTCCGGTGGGATTGCGTCGGATCCCGGTGCTTTACCGCTGGAAATCTGCTGCACGGCCCGGATGGTTTCTGGTAGGGAAGGCGGCAGATCCAGGTCATTGTTCGTGTCCACTTGAGGGAGCCGGTCAATGGCAGCATCGGAGATGGCTGATGAGCAATTAAGGACACTTCTGAAGTGCTCGGCCCAGCGCTTCAGAATTTGCGATTTCTCTGTCAGCAGTGTTGTGCCGTCAGAGCTGAGCAGCGGTGCGGACCCTTGATACACGGGCCGTAGATGGCCTTGATGGCTTTTGAAAAAGTTTTTTTCATTTCATTGCGGTCCGCATACCCCTGGATTTCTCAGCCTTTCGGATCATCCAGGCATCCTGCATCTCCCGCAGCCGTTGTTGTACAAGGCGCCGGCATCTGAAGAAGGCTGCTTTGGTGGCGTCAGTCCGAAGGTCCATGTAGGCTTTGTGTAGTCCATTCTTCTCCGCGAGTAAGTTGCTGATGTCGGCGTCATTGTCGTCAAACCAGTCCTGGTGTCGACGGCGTGCGCGTCCGAGGACATCAAGGGGTTGTGGACTGGATGACATTTCGCAGTTGGCACCATAGTGTCTCCACGGTAGCGTTATCATCGGGAGCATGCAGGTCCTCCAGCTTCCCGTTTATTTGGTTGCTGAAATCAAAACAGTGAGCAGGAAAATTTAATAAAAGAGTATTTAACTTACATGACGGCCTCTTACCTTGGGGCCTTCGTCGGGGTTGCAGTCGGAGCCTCATATGGGAGATGACGAGGCGGTGATCTGTCCAACCATCGGGAACGCGGATCGCCTTGGTTACCAGCACGTCCTGTCGATCTCGCCTCCGGACGAGAACATAGTCCAGCAGATGCCAGCGCCGCGACCGAGGGTGCATCCACGTGACCTTTCATGCGTCGGAAGGCGAAAAAAGGTGTTTGTCATCAGAAGACGGTGTAACGCACACGTGCACAGAAGAAGGAGGCCGTTATCGTTACAGCTACCGAGACCGTGGGGACCCAGCACTCCCTGCCAGGCAGCGTGGTCCATCCCGAAGTAGGCGTTGAAGTCATCGAGGACAATTAACTTGTCCTCTTTCGGCACAGTAACCAGCAAGGCGTGCAGGTCCTCGTAGAATTTGTCCTTCGCCGCATCAGAGCTCGTCATTGGGGGAGCGTAGGCGCTGATGATGGTGGCGAACTGGTCTCCCCGAAGAGGCAGGCGGAGGCTCATCAGGCGATCATTGATACCCTGCGGCAGACAGGGCAGACGTCCAACAATGTCGTTCCGGATGGCAAAGGCAACACCAGCGTCGCGTCGCTCTGCCTTTGGCCGGCCGCTCCAGAAGAAGGTGTAGCTGGCACCCACCTCCTCCAGCTGACCCTGCTCAGAGAATCGGGTCTCGCTGAGAGCAGCAATGTCCACCTTGTAGCGCGCCAGTTCCCGAGCGACTAGCGCCGTCCTTCGTTCCGGCCGGTTGCCCTAGGATTGTCTAAAAGGGAACGAACATTCCAGGCTGCTAGTATGAGTGGACTCACCCGAGCAACCTGGAGGGTATGGCGAGGGGGATTGGGACGGGGGGTATTGTTGTTTGTTTGAGTTTTACGACCGCGTATTTTGCGATCTGCGAGCCGCGGCCGGCTGCAGAAGACGTGATACCCGGCGTTTTTTTAAGGCACCTTTTCTAGCCCCTTCCTCCACGAGGAGGCAAGCAGTGCTGTCCCTAAATAGGGCTGCTCAGACATCCCAGACGGCTGCCGAACTCCACTATGGGTTACGGTTTTGTTTTAGTGGGAGACGACCCGAGTTAGACTGGGCCGCCTACGGGGTTGCTGTCGCCCCCACCGTAGGACTTTTTGAGAGGGGGGAGGTGGGAAGTTCGGGAATCAGACATACCGGGTGTGGAGGCACACACAACACCGGAGACCCTCACCTGGTTTAGCCCGCCGGTCGTGACGGTTGCCCGGGATGTGGCCGCTGGGAAGAACCCAACTTCGAGGAGCCACAGGTGAGAGTTGGGTACCAGTTAGAGGCGGCCACAGGAGCATTCACCACCTGTACGAGACAAATGGAGCGACCAAATGCTATCTGTGTGGTGCTACCCCTAACTAGTACCCCTACACCCCTGCACCACCACAGTGAGGAGCATACGGTAGACATCGTCGAACTACAACGGTCGAACGGTCGTGTGTGTGTTGGGGGGGGGGGGGGGGGGCGTCGAGAGTGTGGTCAGACCAGCGGGACAATTATCCGAACTGATGTGCTTAAGGAAAGGGCACTACGAGGGTGTGAGCCAGCACTCTCCTTTACAGTCCTAAGTGGTCCCTGGACGGGTTCTGAAGGATGATTGACAAACTGTTTCTCTCCACCCTTCCGCCCACCCTGCTACACTCCCATGTACATACATAAGTGGAAGCCGTGTTTTAACGACAAAAGTGGCCTCCACGCTCCGTCTGTCAACCTGCGCCAAATTGTGATGACTGACGGTGCGCGCGCGCGCTGGACGAGAATGCTTTTGTCCTCTTAATGCTGCTCACCTCGATACAACCAGCAAGAGAACGCCCACGACCGTTAAGGAACAGACGTCTGCCCGAAGTGCTTGCTTTTGAAGTACACAAGACAACGCTTAGGGTCTTTGACAACGCTAGCCTTAAATTCGGACATTTAGGACACCTCTCGGTGTAGGAAGAGATTTTCTCACGATTGTATTCTTTTAATCGCCGGCGTTTGTCCTTTCTCGACTTTCTTATGCTGGGCTCTTCCCGAAGCGTGGAGAATTTCCGATCCTTCGTTTCGCATCACTATACTACCGCCTGTGAGGTTTCGAATCCTGTGTGCCAAGTACAAAAACGAAGTGCTCGTGTTCCGTCTGGCAATCAGGTCGGATCAATAAGCGCCACCCCCAGGTGCTGCGAGTAGCCCGCCGACTGACCGAACTGATTGTCTTTTTTGTTCTAATTCTAGCTGTCTTCTACTTTTTTCAACAAACTACAGTTCCGGTGCAGGTGGCTAGGTCGTGGACAGAACGTGCAGACGGTCTGCATAGTTCTACCAGCCACTTGCAGCCAATTCCCGCATAATCTCGGACAGTAGACTGGTACCTGGATGAGGGAAGAGAGTGAGTGAGAGAGAGACAGAGAGAGCCGCACTCGTGTTCCCTCTTGAAAGCAGCTCAAATCGATATGCGCACCTCACAGGCGCTGTGATTAACACGCAGACTGACCGAACTGATTATTGTCCTGCTCCAACTCTAGCCTTCTACTGCGGGGTTTAGGGACCACACCTACCTGCAAATAGTTTATATCTGCAAATACTAGCTACCCCTCGAAAACGTTGATAACTGCTCAGCTTCTAAAACACTTTAATATTATTTCAAAGTCAGCTTACAACATTCCCCCTAAAAATACATGGCTTGTAGTTACGCGTATACACACTTAAAATTGGGGAACTAATTTCTGTACTTATTAAGTGAAGGGCATGGTGTCAGGTGATTCGGACATTACTTTTTAGGGTCAGACCCGAAATTTCAATGAAAATTTGGGTCGAAGACAAGCAACTCCTGTGGAATAACCACGTAATGCCCATTCTACAAACACGTAGCATGAATCTTACATGAAAAAGACGTTATACCGTACTTCGAACGTAGTCCATATACCAGAAACCGCATAGAGAACACTGGGGGACCCACTGAGGAGCTGAACCCCTTGTTGCTGTATCACGCAGTAGCAGAAACATCGGCAAAACACTTGGTTGGGCTTTTAGCTAGTACCTAGGTTGGAAGCATGGTATAGCGTCTTTGCCATATAAGATTCCTACTACTTGTTTGTAGAATGGGCATTATGTTGTTATTCTCCAGTGGTGATTGTCTTCGACCCAAATGCTCACTGAAATTTCGCGTCACCCTAAAACATCATGTCCGAATCACCTGACTCCATGTCCTGCACTCAATAATTGCAGAAGTTATTGCCCTGATTGTTCTCTGGAGGTCATATACCAGAAACCGCATAGAGTACACTGGGGGAACCACTGAGGAGCCGAACCCCTCATTGCTGCGTCACGCAGCAGCAAAAACTTTGGCGAAACACCTGTCTGGGCTTTTAGCTAGCATCTATCCCGAAAGTATAACGTCTTTGCCATTTAAGATTCAGACCTAAAATTTTTAATTTACCAAGGCGAAAACTACGCAAGTTACCCCTATATCCAGGTACGCACGTTTAATATTACTATTGGAAACTTAGTAAATCATTTTTGGCATAAAATGCATTTATTCACAAAAAATAATGAAGATAATTAGCGAGTACCTTAGTTGTGGTTCACAAACAAAACTTCTTGAATACTTAACCGCAAATAGGCGGGGGTCAAATGGATTGTTATCAGCATACTAATGAGTTCAAGTACCAATCCAGCGCGGATGGTCAGATTGCGTGTGGAATGCGTAGATTTGCTATATAGTTCTGCCAGGCGCTTGCGTTCAATCACCGTATCGGAGGGCTGACCAGCTGGAAGAGTGGGATTTGCCCGGGAGACCGAAGAGAGGGTGAGAGAGAGAGAGAGTGCAAGCGACTCTAGGCACTCCTTCCCCAGCATACTTAGCACGTCTTCTCACTATAAATTATCTGAAACGTTTTTAAAGTATCCTGGGGTGCCGAAAGTCATCGTTTGGAAGGCTACCAACTGACCATATAACTTGGACCTCCTTTCAGGACAGAGAATCAGGCTGCAATGGCTCCTTCCTAAAGTGGTCTTTATGGCACGCCTACTCAGTTTGGATCCAAGTCCCCTTGTTTTAGTGAAACCCTGACCTATTTTGCGCGGACCAGACTTCTTCGACAGGCGCAGACGGGTGGTTTTACCTTGTCAATTACTGGGCTCGATCCTGTTTCTGATCTTCTAGCCTTTTTCTTGAGACCGGGCTCAGGTGGTCGAAGGAGGTGAGAGTGGGGTTGACGCTGCGCACGTAATCTTCCCTATGTCCACTTTGCGGAGGGGCGAAGGGAAAGGGTATGATATGACATGACCTACAAAGACAAGGGAGAATGAAATGCCCATTTCTGACTTATTAGCCGTCAGCAGCCAGTTATACCTAACCCTAGACGGTGCGGTGCTCGAGGCTCGAGCCCGCAACCTGTTGGTAAGAATTCAAATGCTCTACTCACTGCGCCATGAGCTCGTTGTCTTGCCGGTTTCGATCAGGAATGTTAACTATGGTAATTAGGCGCTCATCTATCGGTTACAGGACTCACTCGTGCCGTTGTGCCTTGGGGCACACTCTCGAGCCTGGCCAGCAGCCGCAAGGCGGCTAATGACATAGGCAGAATAACATGACCGACAAAGAAAAGGGAGACTGCAATGGCCATTTCTGGCTTATTAGCCGTCATCAGCCAGTCATACCCAACCTCAGGCGCTGTTGTCCACGAGGTTCAAACTCGTGGGCGTTGGACTTCTAACCAACAGGCCGCGAGTTCGAGCTTCGGGCACCGCAGCGTCTGGAGTTGGGTATGGCTCGCTGATGACGGCTAATAAGCCGCTCAATTTGATCAAGTTGATCGATAAGTTCTGAAACCACGTCTATGATTGGTAGACAAACGTTTGATGACTGGAGTATGAGGTATATGGCCAGAGCAGTCTATCGAAGCACTTATCCTCACTTGTTTGGGCAGTATTTTCTGACCTTCAAAGGTGCACTATTTTCGGTGGTCACACTATAGCAAACAAACCGATTAGCTTATCAAATTCGATGACGCATTCAATTATCTCGAAAAAACTGAGCTATATTCTTTGAACCTATGCTTTTGGCTTCCATATGTAATTTGATTTCGTAAAGTAGGCGGATTAGAGTAACAGGATGCAACGAAAATGGGGATGGGAAAGGATAGATGAGAAGTCTGGGCACTCCATTGTGTTAATGTTATCCATTGTCAAGCTCCCATCTTCAGGATTTAGGCACTGCGTGTCGGAATTAACCGACAGATCTGTGAAGGAAACGGGATGGCGACCAATTAGACGTTGTTTTACCGCTATGCTACATCCAGTTTACGTGCAATATGCCGAGCAAACTGTCGGGTGCCCGATCAGAGCAGTCTCAAGTTGAACAACGTAGTTCCTATCAGCCGGACTGGACGGGATGGACAGGGTTGAATCTCGCAACCGGCTAAGACTCGAAAGGCAATAAATGCATTCACATAAGGCACAGGACAGGGTAAAAGTCACAGGAACATATATTCACGAATGTATTTTAGGCACTCAATGTACAAGCATTGCTATCATCAGGGAATGACTAGTGATCAAACCGGTAGTGATGTTTATGCACACGTTCTTTGAACCGGAAAACATTCGGTAGGGAGTTTTCTATATGTCCAGATGGTCAGTTGAGGGACATCGGAGAGTCAGGCAGATTAAACACCAGTCGTCGGATGTGAGCAGGGCTTAAGTTGGCAACACGGCACACGTCTGCAATGAATGGGGGTCATCGATTATGACCGTTTTCGCTACTTTAAGAAAGATAACCCCCATTCTAACTTCACTAGAACCAAACGGATAATAGTTTCGAAGCACTGAATTCAGCTCTCGAACTGAATAAACCACAATATTGTAATGTGAATTCAATTAATCTTCAGCCCGACCTCATACCCATCTACCGGACAGTGCGCAGCTACATCTCGGCATAGAAGCCAAAGCCAGGATTAATTATTCATGCGGCCAACTTGTTAAACTAATCAGATTTTGACAAATCTTACTCTTCCTTATCGCTTACTCAAGTAAGAGTTTGAAGTGATTTTACAGTTCCAGTACTTTTTAGATGTCGAATTTTAAGCTTCTTTACTTCTTCAGCTTCTTCCGAACTTGTTTCTATGATGCTTTTTTCATCTGTAAGAAGCTTTTTTGGTAATGTATATCTGATGGCGAAACCGACACAGCATGTCAACATTCATAGAATCTCTTAATAAATCAACAATTAGGTTAAATATACTAGACCACGTGCCGGATAAAATGGACAACATTTAGTAAACCTAGCAAGAAAACACAACACAACAGTGTTAAGACAAGTGTTTCTTTACTGGAAATAATAATTTCAGGCATAAAACGGGAATGCTTATGGAGAGACTTCGTCTAGTACGAATAACCTCATAGTGAAGACGTATATCATTCATGTCTGTGCGAACAGGTGAACCAGCAAAACAGAACAGGAACAATGAAGTTTGTAAAAAGGCATTATATGCAATAAGTCAGTTATATATGCTCCGAAAAATGCAAGATACAATATGGTAACCGGTCAACTTATTGACCTTGAACGTAGGGTTGGCAAGGACGTAATATGTGACCCAACCAGGGAACGAAGGATACGTCAACATGCAATACGCAACCGTACTATATGCTGACGTAACCATTTATCTATCCATTGTGCTTTTTAGGGTTAGCATTCGTTGCCGGGTTTGTAGGGTCTCCTAATATTTCGTATAGGGTCAAATAACAGCTTTCCAAGCAGCGACTATTAGGACGCCACAGTAGTTCCAAAACGCATCCGTTGTACTTTGTCCATGAAAGATCACACAGATCCGGATTCATTATTACTCCTGTTAAGATTCCGAATAAAAGTTGGTCAAGTCAACAAGAAATGACATCGCTCAAAGTGGTCGGCGTGAGGCAAAGCCACCGGATCTCGAATCCGCAAACTTGACGGGGCTACAAACAATTATGTGACCCTACTAACCCGTCAACGAATGCTAACCCCGACGCAAAAAAATAGATAGGGTACGGATTAGGTTGGCAACCTCCTTTACTTCGTTTGGCCCCATCTTTCAAAATCCTACTATCACCGATCCCATATGCCTCACTGACCTTTCCTTTTTGTCCCTGAGTTGGGTCACATATTACGTTCTGGCAGTAGTACTTTCACATAGTCCTTCCTTATATTTGTTTAGTATGCAATTGATCAAGGCGAAAATATTGCGCTCAATTTTATGGTTGAGGAGGTCGCAGGACTAAAATTTTTCTGTCGTTCATTGACTAGAAAACGGGATATTATTAAAAAACCCAAGCATTAGTGTAATAATTTTGCTTATGATGAGGACTGATATGCCGAACAATTCCCGTGTTTTTTTTCGAATTCCCGAACTTCCTTGAGTTTTTGGTGAACACTTATCCATCCGCTGCGTCCTTGGTTGACTGTTTTCAAAAAGGATTCTGTTTTTTATGATTATCAGCAATTTTTTTTCCTTTTAATGAGCTAATCTAAAAATAAAACCCCTTAATCACTGAAGAAATGATAGTAAACAGCAGAAAAGGTACTCTGTAATTTACCTGAAAGCCAGATCGGGAGAGCCATAATTGGCCATTTTCTGGTGCAGCTGTCCGTTCCTTGTTGACTTCATGACTAACTTCTACGTATATTCTCGAAGCAACTAGGTAAAACTGCTCCTGGTGATACAACATCGACTGATTGACAAGTAAGTGGTTTTTTGGGTAGCTAATAAAAAATGAACGGGCATTTAATTTCAGTGTTAACCCCGTCAGGGACGTATGTCCAAAGATATTTAACTCTGATGGAAGTGCATTCACTGATCTGATTACAGGACATGCTCGTTTCGTTGTGTCTTGGGACTCAATGCAGAGTTCTTGCAGGTAGTCGCAAGGTGAAAAGTAATGATACATGAAAAAACAGGCGTATACAGCAGGATTTATTGGTACCGAAAATTAGGGATGGCTTATCAACTGCAACCCGTCTTTTCATAACACATGACGAATGGAAGTGGACAGCAGTTTGAATCTACAGAAAATCAATAAATAACAGCAAGGGTCAGAGGTTAACCTAAAGAATCATCAGGTCAACGCGTTAATTTCTCCCCCACCTTTTCTTTCCTCTAGCGTTTTAAGCTAACGTATTGACCCGCTTATTCTTCACGTTGACCTCTGACCCTTGATGATATGTATTGATTATCTGTCAATTCAAACTGCTGTCTACTTCCATTCGTTATCTGTGTTATGCAATGACGGGTTGCAGTTGGCAAGCCGTCACGAAATTTGTTGGTACCACTAAATCCTGTTGTATACGTCTGTTTTAAATTCATACGCAGTAAAAAATGCTTCAAACATTAAAGAAAACTGACAGAGACCAGAAAGACTGAAATGTACATTTCTGGCATATTAACTGTTGCCAGCCCGCATCACCCAACACCAGGTTTATAGGATGCAGGATTCGAACCGGGGTTATTCAGTCATTGAGTGACTTCAAGCGAAAGGACAACCGGCATGTGATTCATTTACGGATCTTATCTACAACCGTCTCTGAGGATGTGTTCGAGAGAGAATCCGAAACGTAAGGCCAATAAACACTACGTTCCAGTGATCACCTCTTTGTCTTCTGAACTGCTTCCTGGAACTCGCCTGTTCACTTCAATCAGTGATCTTTGGACTACCTAATGGTCAATGGCCAAAGACCCGGGTTCAATTCCCAGATCAGCCCAACCTGGGGGGCGTTAATAAGGCTAGCTGATATCGGATAATAGGCCGAAAAGGGTCATTCAAGTTTCCTTAGTTTTTGTTCGAGTTCCTTCTTTTATTTGAGTTTTGCCTATTGTTATTCCTTTCTACAGTCCATTGGCTTTCGCCACTATACTTTCAGAAGTAAATACTTATGGAATGACCTGACACCGGGATATGAGGCAACGCAATATTGACATATATCGGAATTAGGTATCAAGCAGATATTAAGTGAGTATAATTCATCCTATCCCACAGTTCTGATTACTGTTTGTATCTCCGTTCGTGTATTAAACCTGCAATACAAATGCTATTATTCCTGCAGTGAGTTTGAAGACTGAGAACCAGGATGAAATACCTCCTCCTCCTCCATATGACCTTTGCGGTATTATCACCTAGGTGATGTCCGAGTCACAGCCTGTGGGTGAGGACCAGGTAGTATTTGGTACGAGTATATGCGCCGCTTGGTTTTGTTAGTCTTGGCCATCTTCAGTCGTCTTCACGCTGCCCTGCCATCGCAGCAAGGTGAGTGAGGGAGGAGAGAGTGTGGTAGATGCAGTGCATGTCTGCACCATTAAAAACTACTTCACGCTTTTATCACCGTCGGGTTTTCACTCCGTGGGGCATGCAATGGATGCGGTTGCTTGCGAAGGTATGTGTGCGATAATTCGGCCAAATACAGATATCAAAGGTAAGATAGTGGTTTTCTTTTCACGGTAAATAGTTACCTCAGAGTGAATGAGAGAAAATTTTTTACGGGGGCATTATACGCATGTCAGCTATGTGAACAGTGTCTTTGGATATAGCGATTGTATAACCCAATTTCATCAAGGTCGACTGTCCACCAGGCGAAAGCAAAAGAAAGATGGACAGGTGTACCAGCACGAACCCGAGACACTGAAATGGTCAGTTATGACTTGCATGTAAGCTAACGGATTTTGGCACGGTCATGAACAGGGCATTCAGGTCTTGGCTGAAATTGATTATCATAGCGGCTGGTAATTGCGGAGTACAGATGGGGAGGGATTTGCCTGCGTGGAGTGGCATTCTCATGTTTATGAGGTGGCCACTATTTGTCTGGGTGCTGAGGATGGAGGATGGCAAAAGCTGAAGGGATTACCCTGTATGGCACCACACCCAGGCCAGACACCCTCGTTTGGGTTAGGCCATCAGTCACAGACGGTTACTGGAGTATGGCATCCGTGCTGAACACAGGTTAATAATACACGTTTTAACCCTCTTCTGTAACTGAAAACAGTCACCTAGCTGTGATGAATGAATCATGGTGCCCAGAGCAACCCTTTTGTCTAGAATTAGCATTGACCGCTGGTAATTCTCTCCTCAGTCCATCGCATCTAAATGTTTTGAATCTGAAATCGCACAGATATCCACCTATATGGTACCATTGGGTATCATACTTACTTCATACATAATTACGTACTTCCTATCCTACTTACTTCAGGTATTATTTCCAGCTATGTGGAGTACACTTAAATAAAATAAATAAATAGGTTTATTAATTGGGCACTGCTTGGGCACCGTGGAGCATATAACAGGTCCATGTTCGAATTGCCTGGATAGTACTCATAATCCCTAGTGTTCAATGCCACCTGTCAGTCTCTACCCCACATACAAATTCGAAAAGCAACTTATACAGAGATATAATGCACTCTAGGATTTGCAACGAAGTACCTTCTGAGAGGGAACTGCATGAACTTGTGGCATACAGAAACTAATAACCCAATTGCTGCTTTTTGAGCATTCTTCACCTACTAGTGGCTGCGGCAGCAGCAAATGGATGCACTTTGGCGAGTGGGGTTGCGCCGCTGCATTATTCTCCTCCCCTTTCTCCTTATCCTCTTCCTCCCTCCTCCTCCTCCTCCTCCTGCATTGCATACTCCCCATCCTCCTCGTGGATTCATTATACGGAAGTCGCGTGTGCTCACCCTTATACGCTCATAGGAGAGCCGCACCGCTCGCGTTCCTGTTGTCTGCCGCCCCTTCCCCCTCCCCCGCTCGCATCGTCGTAGTCGTCGTCTTCTGGTGGTGCTCGGCCACGCCCACAAAATTTCAACGCACACCCGCCCACCCCTCTGGCTGCAACACACTCATCCGGTGGTGGACACGCAGCGCGTGCCCTCCACCCGGCCAACTCAGAGGAAGACGCGCCGCCTGCGCCGAGCTTCCAGCCTGTTGCCTGTCACGACTCCTACTCCGCCCTAACTCCACCGCCTCAAGTGCTCTCTCTCTCCCTCTCTCTGTGTCTCTCTCTCTATCTGCGAGGCGTGCAACATGCCCATATGTGTACGTGGGTGCGCAGTTCTCTCAAGCATCCGCCCGCTTCCACTGCCTCCGCGGCTGCCACAGAGGCCAGTCGCCATCGCCGCCGATATTGGCGAGGGTTGACAGGCGGACACGCCCAGAGTCACATTTGGGCAACGGGCGCTGGGTATATGGTTTTTTCCACCCCATCTGTCCCCCTCACTTATTCGGAGTGAGTTTCCGCTGCGGACACGTATATACACATATGAACTTGCCCAGTCTCCCATTTCTGGCCACGTCCGTGCGCACGTTTCCCCGAATCGTTACAAACTTCCTACCTGACAAGGCAGAAAGGAAACCGGAGGGATGGTGAGGTAGCATAAAGAGGGGGCAGTGGACTGTTCGTCGCCCTTATCATCACCGCCGCCACCACCACCACCACCACCATCAGCATCACTAACCTGAGACCACAAACGGTACAGTTTTATCCGTCATCCGGAACTCGCGTGGTAACCGGTGACTTTACCCACCCGCCTGCAGAGGAGGCGAGCACATACACTCGTCGGATTGTGACAGTGGTGGAGGTGGCATGATAGATGATAAGCAGCTCCGTGACCGAGACCAAAAAGTATTACCGGAAGCATGTTTTATTCTGCGGGTAGGAATGGTGAAAGGGCTCGTGCCTGCACGCGCGCGTGTGTGTGCGTTAGCCGAGGAGCCTTTCTGTGACCTGCTTCCGGGTGCAGGGGCGAGACTGCTTTTTGCAACGTAACCCTACTGCTGCTTTAAATTTTCCCCCTCTCCACGCCCCCCCCCCACCCCCGAATTGCGCTTCCCCATCATTAGGTGCATAACCATGTTGGGTACTAATGACTGGACGTAAAGGCCGGTAAAAAAATTGGTTGTGTGGCTTCACTTCGAGATAACCTCGGGGCGATTTACTCTTCGTAAAGAAATCGAATTGACTGCTACTCGTAGAGCATTATTAACAAAAATAAATTGCGTCAGTAATCAATACTTATGATTCATTTGTCCTGATCAGCTAGTTTGACCTGGCTAATTCAGCGTTAATTGGAACTTGGTTAAAACTCCAGGTATTCCTGTCCCGGGCCTGAGTAATGGCTGCCTGGCAACGGCAAATCATCTATAAACGCCTTACAAAATTCGTGGTCTCTGCCGCCAATCCTTGATTTCTCATCCATTAAGTGGCCGGCTGCGGGGCCTCTAAACTCGCACACCAAAGAAAAATGAGGCGTCCCTATTCACGTAAGCTTGATGAGCGCCACTTCCACGTACCACGATTGGTACTCCGACTGACCAAGATGATCGTCTTTTTGCTACAAAGTGAGAGCGCTACTAGTTTCGTCAACGAAATACTAATTACCAGTAACATCACAGTATGTAATGTGTGAGTGACGGCTTCCAGCGCGTGCCTCACGGATTGAGCGTAACGACGGTGGCTTGTGCGTTAATTATGTTATAGGGAGGTGAACTTTTGCAGCATCTAACGCACTCTTTCCTCCATCACTCACCCACCTGAATCTGGTATGAAGGCAGAGTCAAGATGAACGGAGGTGGACTCCAGCGGAGGTGAATTAAATCCGATACCGACTCCCGATTATCATGTGAGCGTCTCCTGCGATTTCTGTACTCTATTGGGCGTTTTGAAAATTTGAATGCGGCGTAAAATTGGGTTTTGGGGATGGGGCTATTGGTCAGACATGAACCAGTGTCGAAAAGTTTGCTTACTGAGTAGTACGTTCCACTACCTACTGTGAGTAAACAATAAAGAAAACAGCGACCAGATTGACCATTTCTGGACTATTTGAATCCACATTCATCAACCAGAAAATGCACGCTCTGCCGCCTAGGGGGTTCTGACTGCATCTTTATGCTAAAGCAAAGTTCCCGTGTTCGGCCCGGCAACCGGGTAATCATAGCCCACGTGTGCTACTGACCCCCTTATAGCGTATGCCCTACCCAAAGTTTCCTATAGTCCAGTTGGAATCTGGGTTTATATTCCGAACCCTGTTCAGCGATTTATCACACACGAATTATATAGATTCACTTATCCGGCTACGGAAGGCCCAAGTAACCCAGCCAAAATGTGCAGCTAAATTATACGCTGCATTGCAGCGCTTTCTCCGTTCATGACTGAAATTCGGCCGATAAACTTGCAGTACAGTGTACTTCGTAAATGCAATATGATTAGTAAATTCATCTTCGAATATAATTTACTCAGATAGCCCCAAAAAGTTTCAGTAAAATGGTAGCAGACTATCCTATTTGAAGAGATCCGGAAGTACGCAACAGTGTTGCAGCTGGACCATTCAAATTAATATGGCAACATTTCTAGCATTGTTTTCCATTTTTCAGCGAATATGGTATCTCTTTGAGCACCGGCCAGGAACCTTGCTAGCGAGTGATCTAGGCTGCCACTGTGCCCAGAAGGAAGTGAAAATTTGTCCGTGGGTTAACTTGCAATAAGAAAAACTTGTTCGATCTTCCCCTCATCCACCTCATCTCTGTCCAAGATGAAGATCTGCTTCTGATCAGGTTCAGGGTTGCTGGGCTCAGTTTTCTCGCTGCTTGCTAACCGTGAAGCCGTTTACATAGTAAGACTTGCGGCCTCATTTTTTAGGTGACTTTGCAGTGGACAGGCCAAAAATCCGTAACACACCTCGCTGTAGCACCTCTCAATGAGCGTACTGCTCACCAATTGCCAGTGCCGCAGGTTGGGGTGTACCCAGGCTGTTTTTCATATAAGATGAAAGGCAAACTACTGTGTTGGTGATGAGTGGGACACTTTTTGAGCCTGCGGTCAACTGAAGTCCGTTTCTGTTGCAGTTAGCCACTAAGCAAGCACCATGATAAGTGCCTACGATTACAATGATATGATGGAGAACTTTCCATTTTGCCGCCTCCATCATGAATGCAAGACGAGGACGCTGCTGTAGTGAATGGAGGCTTCGTATACGCTGACAATATTGGTGACTGGGTCCCTGAAGTGGAATTTTCATTATAAATGAACTTTGGTTGATTGCATATGAGAGGGAAGCAAATGTTCTTAGGATGCTACTTTTTAACATTGCCAGCAAACAAAAAGAGACCGAAATTGCCTTTTCTGGCTTACTAGGCATCAGCAGCCAGCTGTGCGGCTGCTGGCGGGGCTTGAGAGCGAGCCTCATGGCAGAGCGGAACGAGTGAGTTCCGTTAGCGATCAGGGAGCGTTCATCAACGAATGCAAGTCAATATTCCCGATCTAAACCGGAAAGACAACGAGCCCGTGGCTCAATGGTTAGAGCGTTAAACTTCTAACCAACAAGTGCGGGTTGGAACCTCGGGTGGGGTACCATCTGGGATTGGGTATGGCTGACTGATGACGGCTAATAAGCCAGAAATGGTCATTCTAGTTTTCTTTCTGTTTGTCGGAATTTTCAATCTGCCTTTACTACTACTAGCTGCTGTGTGGCTGCTCGCGAGGCTCAAGCGTGAGCCCCAAAGCAGAAGAGGACGAGTGAAATCCGTAACCCATCGGCGAGACTTCCATCTGCCGCTGCCACTTTTGATGCCATCGTAACTGCAGCACATCTTAGACTCTATCTTATGTGATCCACTACAGAAGAAGGTGTATTGCATTCCTGCTTCATTTAGTTGTACCTATTCGGAGAACCGGTATTTTCCACCTTTCACCAAATGACCTCACTGGCGGACAAGGGTGCGTCGCGCTGAACAGACATTCAAGACTGCCATAATGAACAAAGCCAGCCTTGTGGGTTGGGAAAATAGATGTGGGCAGACACTTTATTTGTTGATTTGTTTCCACTGCAAAATTTGTGTCCAGCAGTCATGATCACCACGATGGAGCGACCGAATACTCTTGAGTCACATTTCCAGCCCCTTTTCCATGATTTGGTAAGCTGCTATATATAAGGCTATAAATAAGACTATTTAGCCATCCGGGGCTGCTGCCAAATTCCATTATGGCACTATGAATTTAATATATCACCTTGCTGCCTGCAGCTTGCAACTCTCGGCCAGGAGGATTTATATATGCCCCACCCAAGTAATAGATATGGCCCTGTACATCATTCCAGGAAGGTTAGATATTCCCGTGTCGTAATCCTAACCTTAATATAAACAAAAAAGTAGCCCTAAGTTCAATCCGAACCTTATCCCAAACCCTAACCTTAACACACACTCAGTCCTTAACCCTAAACTGAACCCTAACCTACCTTATCACTAACCTGAAGCCTAACCTCAGATTTAAACCTAACGCTAACCATGAAGGCAACCCAATGTTCGTGGAATTTCGCGCAAAGACACCTATTTTGCGGTGGCGCCTGATCACGTATCCTCTAGGGGAGGGGGAGCCTAGAAACCATCCTTGCCAAGCTCCCTCCCTTGCTCTCTTACCTTTCCAGAACGTCTATCTCACTCTCAAGGCATTCTTGATCTGACAGTTTTGGAGGCGACTTCATCCACATGCAGCCCTGGGGGTGGGGGGTGGTGTGCTCCCTAAGATTTTAATGAGTACAGACGGACAGCCCAGTCACGACAGTACTGCCCGTTTTTCTACTAGAAAGCAGAATGCGTAGGCATAATTGATGTAGTATGTGCCTATCAAAGGTCCGAGGTTATGCTCTAACCGGCGGGTTCCGTGCAGACTGGCCTCTCCTAGGCAGCTTTGAGACCAAAGTAGGCAACTGGCATTGACGATGGTCTGTGCATTATAAAATCGGTCGTTCCGAAGACTCACAACGTCAGCTTTTGATCTTTGCCCCAGTCTTTTGACGACTGCATCCTAGCCCTGCCCTGAGAATTTGGGATGCGGCATCAGTGAAACTACAGTCACTTGAAAAGGGATACGAGTTATAATCAGATTTAACTGTACAGTCCGTGGTGTCTTTCTCATGAAATGCAAACCAAAAGTCTGAAATATGTTCTCGATTAAAAAAGAATTACTTAGGTTGTGTGGCGCTTTTGCACGCCACGCAGCATAATCCAACAATATTTCAGTCCTGTAGTGATGCCGGTCTTTGAATACACCTTTTTCCGGTGGCTTGCGGAGATCACACACTTTAAAATTCGTAAAACATTTTCAGTAATGATGACTCGTATGGCCACCTAAGCAGGACATGGAAATAGGAACCACCTGCAATACACGTGGTCGTGCGCCAAATTCCGGAAAAAATAGGTTTTAGGTTGGGGGTCAAGGTCAGAGTTGGGGTTAGGGTCTGAATTATGCTAAGGGCTCATGGTAACTGTATGGATAGGGCAGGGCTAGGGTTCAATTTCATGGTTGGGTTAATGTCGGAGTTAAGATACCGGAATATTTACCCGTTCTTAAATCTATCGCAAGGCCACCCATTTTAAGTGGACGGAGCGGTCCTATTCCCGTGTCATGTTTAGGCGGCCACGAAGCCATCTTTACCTTTTTCATCACTTTTAGATGCCTTTTCAAATTCTTAAATATTTTACAAAACAACACTTAGAAAATAACGTTTCGTGGGCTAATTTGATGGTAATTTATGTCTTGGAGAAATTCGAACTTCAGAATTAACACAATTTGTAATTATAAATTATGAGATGTCATTTCAACTTTCAGCGTATCCGTACGTATATTACTACTTCTTATTAAGGATACAACGTAAGCATTACCTATAAGGAACAGCCATGATCCCGATAGGATATCTTTTTAATATCACTAATGAGTGTATATTTTTCCGCACACAGAAAGCGTACAGCTGGTAGCTTTGAGACCGAAAACGCAAGTCTACCAAGAGTCCGGGTTCAAGATTATTTGAAAATTGAAAAAAAACTTTTTAAACTGACGAATACCCACTTTTTGGGTAAAAAATAGGAGAATACGTAAGTTACTACCAAAGGATTACAAGACGGTATATGTTTTCCCAAAATACGTGCGGGTTGATAAGAACATAGAGGAGCATTGACGGTTAATTTTCCATAGAACGGATACTGGCCGATAATTGGGTCTGTAGGCAGCACCATTGCCCACCCATTTTCCCTAAAAGGATATTTGTTCTAAGGCGTACGTAAAGTTAACATTTAAGACGTGAAACATTTAATTGTGGGAGGATGCGATCCAAAGACGATCGCACAAACAATGAGTCTGTCAATCAAAACACTCCAGGAGCAGAAGGCTGTCAATCGAGCGCAGTTTAAGGCTAGTAACTCCAGCGAGGACGCCGAAAGCTATAACGCACTAGTAAAGGCGCCTGCAGAGTGAAGAGCTTTGTGTAACTCAGAATAGTACGGGCAGATGACCAAAAGGGCAATGAAGTGGGGTTGAAAGTGGACACTAAACACACGAAAGTCACCTTAACTGACCAATAATTGTTCGGAAGAGACAAAATTGAAGCACTGTTATATGTATTTATTTAACAGCTTGCATCATCCTAAAACGGCATTTCAGATCTCCAGTTTAAGGTCGAAATTTCTAAAATGCTAACTGATGTCCATCTGTGCATGTGGAGCTAAATTTTCCAATGCAAGCACAGCACGCTGCATTACAGGTATTGCGTAGAATTTTGGAGATGAACTACGGTTAATTTATACAGATGACATATTTATTGTCCTTGAAAAGAACCAAATTGTCTATTGTCATGTTTGTACCGTCCCTGAGCTTCCTCAATACCCAGGCATCCGAAAGTGTGCAAGTCGGCTTGTCCGGTCAAAAGGCCTTGCGGTTTCCTCCACGTTCTACTTTGCTTATGCTGGTCGCTAAATTTCCCTCCTCGGAGGGCATGCGGACGAATTCCCTCATTTCCTGCATTCTCAGAAGCCCTCGATCTTGTGCTTCGAAAATCGTCATCTGAGGTTTTTGCCAGGGGAGTAGAGTCGATACCTGCTCCTGTGTGGGAATTTTGCACTTTTCATTTGTTGCAGAGTAAATGATCTAACTCATTAAATGGGTACAACCACACGAATAATTCCTAACAACTTAAAAGCCGGTCAGATACTTTGACCAAAATATCCAACTAAATGTGAACGGACTCCGGCTAACGGAGTACCATCAAATTTTAGGAACGACGACAGATTAAAACCCCTGCATATAATCCATAGGCTACGTAAGTTCCCACTATTAATGTAATATACAGAAAGATAGACATTTAAGTGTTTGGGATTTAGAGAACTTCCTCCGAGTGACGTGTATGCTTGGGGTCAAAAGATTTCGTTACAGCCGATCATGTCGAAGGTGAATTTTTTTATTTCCTGGGCGAGAGATTCATAGAAATAAGATTTCTTGAGTTGGCATTTGAAGAGGTTAGTCGCTGACCATAAAATTAGAATAAACTCAACAATGCGAGCGTAAGCATACCGTTTTCTGTGCAGGAGAAGAGATGTTTTTGGCCAAGGTGCCCTTGATATTCCAACGTGTATATCGTGGTGTTCAGTGCCCTCGTTGGCTGAAGCGTTCGAGATTATTAAAACTAGACCAACCCTGTTTCGAGTTCTTATGCTTGCGAAATTTATAAGGATATTCTATAATAAGGAGGCATTTTTCCGGTAAAAGCCTAAAGGCTATTTTTATAAAAATGTTTAAATTGTGGGGTGCTTCACCGATTGGTTACGTAAAACACTCGCCCGTTCGCCTTGGGGCTCAACCTCAGGTCCCGTCTGCAGCAGATTTGTGCAATTTCGCAGACTACTGTTCAGGTTCTTACTAATACCCCATGATAAATCCAGGAGAACAATGTAAACAGTTTGCCATTAATACCCTCCTCTGACCACTGTTCAAAAATGTTTCTACTGAAGCTGAAAAAGCTCCCTTTATGGCTCCTTTTGGGACCGTTTGCACGTCAAGGCTCCATTACAGGATTATAAATGTCATACAGTGTGGGCGTGAAAAATACCTCTTAACGGAATAATACGGCATCTGTTAGGATTTTTAATTAGGTATTCTCGGAAAATACGAAATATCCGCCTACTGCTAAAGAAAGCAATATTGGCCATTTGTTGATTAATTCCAAAATATTTGCTAACACCTAGAAATTACGGGTGTGATAAAATAAGAAACTGTTCGTTGGAATAACATTACACAAATACAAAAACGAAGTTTTAAAGAATAAATATTTCTGCATTGTGGAAGTAAAAGGATTCCACCCGTCATGGATCACCCGATTCGCGCTGAGTGAAGAATTAAGTTTGAAAACATTGTTTGGTAGGCCCTCACCGTCGGTTACCGGACTCACGCTTCCCGTTCTGCCTTGGGGCTCACTCTCGAGTCCCGCCAGCAGCCACATGATAGACAGAAGAACAAAGACGAGGGAGACTGGAATGGCCATTTCTGGCTTATCGGCCATCGTCAGCCAGCCATACCCAACTCCAGGTGTTGCGCCACCCAAGGCTCGAACCTGCTACCTGTTGATTAGAAGTCCAACGCTCTAACCATTGTGCCACGGGATCGTGGTTTGGCCGGTTTAGCTCGGAGATATTCGCACTGGTTCGTAGGCGCCCACCGATCAGCACAAGTTGTTTTATAAAAATGTTTTTCTTTAGACGAATTCTGGTAGGACACGAAACTATGAACTCCCTTACCACAATTGGCCTTGTGCTAATCTACAGAAAGATTTGGGTTAGGGTTAATGTTAAGGTCAGGGTTACTATTTGGTTAAGGTTTAATATTAGGGTTAGGAAACGCAAATGGGTGCTCTTCCTGGAATTTTGCGCAATTTCACCTTGTTTTTGCGCCTTTCTATTTTCTGTCTTACCAGAATGCCATCCACTTGAAAAATATCCATAAAATAAAAATGGGCCTGAGACATGTTAAATCGTCTGAGTTTGAAACAATGTTGCTTTCTGTCAAGATGTACTTAATTTACTTATCTAAATAAGTTCAAAGAATATTTTTCGTGAAAAACACGAGTTTACGAAACGCGTAAAGGTACCAATTGAAATGCGTGACGTCCAAGATACGCCCGACCGACGACCTGAAATTCGGTTGTCATTTATTTTCATTTTGTATATTTAATATGCAAAGTTTAGGCGGGTCCTCTTTTTAAAATTTGAAAGTTTTTTAAGAAAATTCAGCAACACAAAGGCCACCCAGCCCACATATATCGAAATGATAGAACAGTAAAAGAAGACCCTTAATTAGCAGAGGCTAAAATAAGTTTGAAGTATGAAAATGTCTTCGAAAACAGATATATTCAGTGTGATTGCTGTAAAGCTAACGATAACTGTGCATTAAAAAAGGTGCATCGAGAAGGGAATATAATGAAAAGATAAAAATCAATGCAAAACATCCGTGCTTTTTCGTCTGTCCTTACACTGCTGACATCATCAGACACTCAAAGGGGCACATCTTTTATGGAGGCTGTTTCAATGCGATTGCTTAGTACATAATCAAGACCATCTCGAAGTAACAGGCTCCTATCTGCCCTGTGCCAGTTATTTTGAGCGCAGGGCAAAGTACTTCAGTAGGATTTAGGATCCTGCCGTTTGCAGAATTAAATTGTTATTAAAGTCTCCTGCATAAGAGGTGGTCGTTGTCTCAAAAATTGTCATCGATGTGGTAATCACTACTAAAAGCATGTGCCATTCAGCCTGGAAATTTACATGAACGATGAATAGTTGGCTGTGCTTAAACATATGCCAGAGTCAGTAAACTTTAGCAAAACTGAAATGCTTATTTCATTGGATGGGCGTTCATCGATCAGGCATACTCATCCCGTTACTACTTGAGACTCAATCTAGAGCCTTGGATTGCAGTTGAACAGCGACTAGCAATCACAAAGGAAGAAAGGCCGGCAAAAAGGGAGATGGAGACGGCTGTTTCTGATCTGTTAGCCAGAACGGTGGACTGAATGCCCAGTAATCAAGGAGCCTGGATTAGCATCTCAGATTATCCAACACTGATGCTCAGTATGGCTGACTGACGAGGTCTAATAACTCCTAAACGTTCATTCCGGCCATGCCGGTTGTTATCGGTATTCCCTCCTGAAATATCATATGTTGCGCGACATACCCTACTGAAACCACAGGTACTAGCTAAAACCCCTGGCACATATTTCGCCAATATTCTGCTACTGCATGTATCAACTGCAAGGGGTGCGGCTCATCAGTTGGTCCCCCAGTCAGCTGACAAAAGGCCAAGAAGGGGTATTTTCATCTAAGTCAGTTAGAAAAAACGAACTCAAGGATATGGCTGTTGGAGTCAGCAAAAGATAACCAATGGAGGATATCTTACAGGAATTAGGGATACTGGGGGCTATACGCATGGGGCCTTAGGATGTAGACCCATAATCCTAACCCTAATGAATTTATGACGGGCCTCAAAAAACAATGGAATAGTGCACACAACCGAAGTAGTTGCTCATTTTGCGAGAACACCCCATACGGCTGAGATAATTATTGGCTAACTTGATGAGTTTCGAAGCCTACTGCAAATGTACTGATCCCAAACACTGCGAACTTCACCGCTTTTTTGCATTCCACAATTCGAGCCTCATCAAAGTAACAACAGTCGCTGACGCCGCACGCCACACAGAGACGTGACAAGAGGCATCCATGTAGAACAAATGACCTCTCAGTCCGAAATCCGGACAGAGCGACAGCGCGCTCACGGCATGATCAACTAGGTCAGGCCAGCATTTAGGTTCTGTAAACTTCAGCACAAGATTGCAAGGCCTACCTGACAGCGGGCGGTCTCATCAAACGATGAGGAGCCTGCTTGTATCACTGCTTGTCCACCCAGAGAAGACCCGGCGCGAGCGCGCGCGCGCCTAGTCTGTGCACACACTCGCATTCTCCCACCTGTCATTCGGATGAGCCAACAAAGGTATGTGAATCTACCCCACACCCCTTGGGTTAGCAACAGTAGCTAGGGTGGGGTGGGGGAGAAAGAGAATGTGAAAGGGCCATGGGGAGCGAAGTGAGCATGATGTCTGTCGTACAGTTTGAGCCCGTGACCTACATCTTTGCAGTTTTGTCTGAAAACAACAAAAATCGCATTGAAACCCAGCCAGCCGTCGCCGTCGCCGCATCCCCGCTGTCCTCCCCCTCTCCCTCACTCTGGTGCCGGTCTGTGTCGCTGAGGCCTAAGCACACATTAATGAGGACAGAAAACGTAAACTCTTTACAAATCGACTTCGACGCCTACCACCGTTTAACTGATGCCAGCCGAGTTAACTGCCTGCAGGTGCCTGTGCTCCAGCTAATCCAAGCACTGGGCGGTTGTGTTCTGATCACAGATTAGGTCCAGAGGCGGATTGATGGCAGGTTCGCGCACAGCCTCCGGGAACACTCGGGTCGGGAGAAAAATGGGTGGGGATGCCTTGTATCGCCGCCTAAAGAGGCCACGGGAAAAGGAACCACCACGCCCACGTTCAATAAGTGGGCTTACTGTAACTTTCAGGAAGAGTACATATATCTGTGTCTTAACCCTAACACTCACCCTGAAATAAAACTAAATTGTCACTTTGATCTTATCCCTAGCCCTACCCTAAACCTAAACCCTACAGTTAGCACGATAGAAACGTTAACCCCCAGCCTAATCATGGCCCTAACTCCAACTTTGACCTCAACCTAAGCATAACCCTTACCCTCACCTTAATCCTAAACATAATCGCCTTTTAATTTAGCGCAAAGCCGCATATACTGTGGACGGCTCCTTTTCCCGTGTCCTGTTTAGTCACACTTACCGAAAAATTTCAGTCGGACGGCGATAGACAATGGATTATCTCTAACCAGCACGCCTGTTAGTACGCAGACAAAGATGAAAAAGCTGGGAGTTTAAGCGTTTTACATGCCTGTACATTTGGCAGGCAGAGTTACAAATGGAAAACAGCAATGTGCGCAAAAACAGCTACAAACGTGCAGACATAGAGGGAAAAACCAACTTTACCAGGCGCGCACAATCTATACGAACATCTTGTCACCCATTCGACGTGGGAAAGCTGAAACGACTGCAAAAACTGAGGGTTCAAAATTAGTGGCTGAGATATAGCTCCCCCATCCCCCAAGAACAACACACCCGCCCAGCCTGAAGTACACGTTCACAAGCTCGGAGCCCCGAAAGCGGGGTCGGCAGGGCAACACAACGGGGGAGAGGTAAGGGGGTTACTCCGAAAAAGAGTTCGCTAGTACATGGCAGCTGTGCGCCCGCAACCTATGGATGTCAGCAACTAGCCTACTCAGGCTGGTACACAGGGCGCTGAGTAAATTTGCGCTCGATTGACGTCCCCCCCCTCTTCAGGATGAGGGGCTCCAATTAATCAGCAGACGAATACCCGTAGGTAGGAGCACGGGCCACCCCTCCACAGCCCCCATTGTGATCCGTTCGTCCTGGCTTAAAGACGACATTCCAGTTACTGACACGTTCGACGCGCTCGTGAAAAGGTAACCAATCCTTTTGATGCATCCCCTCATGGAAAAGGCGACTGTCCGTAAAGCTAGAATTCCTAGTAATATTTTTAAATTACCTAACAAATTTTCATAGGTTTTCGAGGCTCTTATGCCTAGTAACCGATGAAAGCAAGTGGTATGCCCAAAGGAGCTCGAAGACAACCACCTGACAACCAAATTCATGCTTTAAGGATTTTCTAAGCCGCAGAAAATTATGTCCGGAATCAATACTAGCTGAAAATGAACGTGAAACATGACCCTTATATTAGCCCGCACAGATGAATACAAAAGCTAGTATAAGTTGCATATCACAATAAACAGTAGAAAAGGACAACCTGCGTCTCAAAACTGGGCAATGTCACGATCAGTTATTCAGTTGTTTCATGCACCTCAAGAGGGCATTTAGGTGATTAAACCAGATGCTTAGGCGTGACTTCACTTAATAAACATTAACTTAGTAGATCTGAGGTACTGATCTGTATAAACTATGATCCCACACAGCACTCTCTAGTTGCCTTCGTTTAACCCGCGTACAAAAGGCTACTTAGTCAGTGTGGAGTTTTCAGTTCTCCTTTGATATTTACACTAACTTGAAGAAGTTTAAGCAAAAGAAAGATCCGAAATTATCGCCTTAGAAAGATGCGTTTAGTGTGAAAGTTCCGTTGAAACTTGTGTATTGTGAGGGGTTTTTTATTTGCATAATAGAGACACTTTGCAAAGTTAGCTTGAATACATGCATCTGTACGCAATCAGCCTTAGTTTCCTCAGAAACCACTAGCTCCTGCGCTTGGCCTATCTCAAGAAGTATTGCCCGGAATTCTTAAATGTGTTTCCGAATCGAAAGGATTATATAGGTGGGTTTTAATATTTATTATCATGCAGCATAAAGGCCCGCTAAGACGCCGAATTTTGATTGGGTTTCTTTCCGTCCGCCCGGAAAAACCATGCGTGGCATAAAATGGCTACTTAAGTAGTCCGCTTTTTCTCAGTGCTTTTCGATGCTCTTGTAAATTCAAATATATTTTAGAGAAAACATGCACACCAATATTACTTGTGGTACTCAGTTGATAGAAAATTACGTCTTCTTAAAATTGTACATTTATAGAAAGTGTCCGTTTGGGCTTCTAAAAATACTTCAGTCAACAACTAACTGTGAACCCGGGTTTCCAAAATCCACGCTATATACTTTCTGTGTAAGAGAAATCACACATTTTTTCTGACACTATTAGGAAGGCATCGCATAGGGCGCAGTAAACTTATCAATGGGTGTGGACGATTTTGTGTACTTCATAAACAATATTAATTAACCAGCAAATAGGAAAGAGTATGAATAGACATTTCACAATCATAAAAATCTCCTAATTAAAAACTTCCTTAAAAGTTGAGAAACCCCTTCTTCAAGTGCAAGCACTGAAGAACACACAAATGCTTAAGAGTAAGAGAAAGTATTTTTGTGCAATTTTTCTATATAAAATCAAAACCATCTAGGCAATCCTTTATACTCGTAAACACAATTGATAATTCGATCAAAATTTCATGAGATGGGCCACCTGCTGTATGCACCGGAAAAAAGCCATTGGATGAACATTTTGAAACTGATAGATTGTGTTTCTTTCTGTAAAAATTGAAAAGCACATACAAGTATATTTAAATGCATGCTTTCCACAAAAAAAATAAATTAAATTATATAATGGGATCGGAAATAAGTGAAAAACGTAAGGAAGTTAATCAACCATATTAAATTAGTATGATTTTTACTGGTAGTCGTAAAGTCATCCATTCAAAGCCGGCAGCCAGGCATGATTAAAATATCCTAGAATCTTGTCGTGTGGTACACGATGTTACAACTCCATCTAAGCACTACTTTTTAATCAAAAGCACAGTTCATGCGTTCAACTGACTTTTAATGCCTTAGGTAATCTGTTTTATACATATGTATATCTCAAGGAAGTAATTTCTGAAATGATTAAGTGCAGGACATGGGCACACGTTGAATTTCATTGTTCGCGTTGGTCAAACTCTAAAATAACATGCAAATCCCTTGAATTCCGCGATGGCCTGCGTCTCGGACGCGTAATTTTTTTATGATTCCATTCCATTCCATTTCATTATTAAGTGTGCTGCGATTTTCACTTAATCTGTCATCTTTATAACAAAGGAGACCGCCCTCGCTTTCCAAAAGTAATTGTTCAACGTTTAGCTCGGCGCTGGTCCAAATGCGAGTAGTTGACCTAAGAAAGCAGCACGCCATAACTCCACATTCAATCTTCAGCAGACTATGAAATTGTAACGCATGAAACATGCATGTCACAGAGGAAATGCATTTCTCATAGTCCTGTTACAAGTGCATATCATTATTTGTAAACTACTGGAGGGGGTTTACACACGGCGGCACCTGACGAAATTCGCTATAGGCTATTTTAGAATGCTTCACAGACCTTAAAACCATCAGATCTTTGGTGGTCGTTTGTAAACCACACTCAGTGTCAAACAGTTGTTCGTCTGCAACATTGTACGGAGATAAATCTTCCTTTATAGTGAGGTACTATTGACAATGACAGTGAGGACTGTGAAGGACCTTTTTCTGTTGGCATTTGGCCACACCCGTTGTTCATCATTGAGTTTATAGTAGCTGGCCTATCCCGTAAAATGTTAACAGAAATTCTGGAACATGGTTCCGGCTAGAAAGGATTACCGAGGTTGGATTTTTATCATGTGACAAAATCTCAAGAAATTTCAGTCACTCCAGGATGCCGGTTTTTTATGTACTTTTTCCAACCGTCTACAAAACCACAATCATTTTAACGCGACTACTTAATTAGTATGCATCTTTCCCACTGCTTTTAGATGCCCTTATAAATTCAAGTATAATTTTATAGAAAAAATGCACGGAAACCCTTCCTCTTATTCATTTGGTTGTAAAGTACGCCTTCTTCAAAGTTTATGCTTGAAGAAAGGATATCTTTCGGTTTAATAAGAACTATTGATTAAGAAAACTTCTAAAAACGTGCAATGTCCAATTCTATAGCAGCATGACCGTTTGTTTATTAGTTCTACTTAGTAAGTATGTCAGTTCGACCGTCGTTTTCGACTATGTCCACCATATGCGCCACAGCAGGGTGGTGCAGGGACGGTGACTTGCACTGCATCTAACTTACTCTCTGTTCAACTCCCCCCATATGGACCTGGTGTCACGACAGAGTCAAGAAAACCGGAGATGGGAGAGGGCGCAGGCCCACGCTGAATGAAGGCAGAATAAGCCCGAAACAGACTGTATCAATCTACCCATATTCTCTGTCGTGTCTCCTCTCTGCAATTATAACTTGGCCGACTTCGGCCTGGTAATTGGTTGCCTGTTCGTGACCTTTGCCACCCATACGGAGCTTGTTTGCTTCGGGAAGCCACTAGATCGGTGTGCGCCTATTCCTGTTTGAATAAATACCCGATCGGCAGCGACAGAGAATGACAGGTGGTGAGGCACTGATGAACTTTGGTTTCGATTAAGTGCTTACGACCCATCTGCTAGACGCAGTGTGTGGACTATCTGCGCCGTACTCGAGCGCATGGTTGTGTTTCCAGTCCCAGCTGGTATTCAGGGTTATGATTGGCTGAATGAAGGCAGAATAAGCCCGAAACAGACTGTATCAATCTACCCATATTCTCTGTCGTGTCTCCTTTCTGCAATTATAACTTGGCCGACTTCGGCCTGGTAATTGGTTGCCTGTTCGTGACCTTTGCCACCCATACGGAGCTTGTTTGCTTCGGGAAGCCACTATATCGGTGTGCGCCTATTCCTGTTTGAATAAATACCCGATCTGCAGCGACAGAGAATGACAGGTGGTGAGGCACTGATGAACTTTGGTTTCGATGAAGTGCTTACGACCCATCTGCTAGACGCAGTGTGTGGACTATCTGCGCCGTACTCGAGCGCATGGTTGTGTTTCCAGTCCCAGCTGGTATTCAGGGTTATGATTGGCTGAATGAAGGCAGAATAAGCCCGAAACAGACTGTATCAATCTACCCATATTCTCTGTCGTGTCTCCTCTCTGCATATATATATATATATATATATATATATATATATATAGCACAAATATGTTGCTAAGAGTGCAACAGGCAAGACGCAGACAGCTGTTTCACGGTCATTACCGATCATCAGTACATCATATGCCTTGTGCAGTGAGGTACATAAACAAGCCAAACAAGTGCGTAACACTCACTAATGGGGTAAGGATCTCACTCGATCCCATTTGTCCGCCCGCCAGTTACCTACCGGCGATAAACGAACGTTGTGTCATAGGGCACATACCATATATATAGCACAAATATGTTGCTAAGAGTGCAACAGGCAAGACGCAGACAGCTGTTTCACGGTCATTACCGATCATCATTACATCATATGCCTTGTGCAGTGAGGGTACATAAACAAGCCAAACAAGTGCGTAACACTCACTAATGTGGTAAGGATCTCACTCGAGCCCATTTGTCCGCCCGCCAGTTACCTACCGGCGATAAACGAACGTTGTGTCATAGGGCACATACCATATATATAGCACAAATATGTTGCTAAGAGTGCAACAGGCAAGACGCAGACAGCTGTTTCACGGTCATTACCGATCATCAGTACATCATATGCAGGACATGGAGTCAGATGATTCGGACATGACTTTTTAGGGTCAGACCCGAAACACGTGCCTGGGCTTTTAGCTAGTACCTATGTCGGAAGTACGGTATAATATATGTGCCATATATATATATATGTGGTCCAGCTGACGCTCACTGACGTTATATGCATTTTTTGCGAATGATGTTTCCAGTTCCCCGCCCAGACCTAACTGCACTAGAGTTCGAACCAATCATCTTCCTCCCACGAACTCTAACCTCTTATGACCAAGTTATGCACTCGGATAAGTTGACGCATTTAACTAAGGATGAAGAATAAGAAGAACTAAAAAGGTCATTTACATGCACGTGTTCTGTTTCCCATTTCAAGCAACATCAACTGGCGGTCGAGGTAGTTGCCGTGAGATATTTTCGAACTTCATAAATTTTAAAGTTCCCTATCTGTTTACAACGCCGTTGACAAAGAGGTCGAAATGGATAATTCGCTCCTCTTTCTGTACATGTGGTTACCCCGAGGATCCGGTGGTCCGGTTCATAGAAGTACGTTCCGAATAAAAACTTTAACAGGATTGCTGCTTGCCTGGAAAAACAATGCGGATATGTTGAACTTTACCGTCAAAAACAAAGGGGGCTGGGATGGCCATTTCTGGTTCATTAGCCGTCATCAGCCATTCATACCCAACCCCAAGTGGTGCACCACCCGAGGCTCGAACCCACGACCTGCAGATCAAAAGTCCAGCGCTCGTTGTCCTACCGGTTTAGATCGGGATCGGTATTCGTCACCGAAGAAAAATGCGGATATATTCTTTGGATACACCAGAATTTGAGCCAACCGAAATAAACGATCACACCTATTGCTGATAGACATGCATCTGATAAAGTATTTACAGTCGGTCAACTCGAAATATTTCAACCGCAAAATATTATGAACACTATCAACTGCCTTTGATATTTGTGTATTTTACCTCCGTTATCTTACTAAAAATTATAATAGCCTGTTTAGTAAATCATGCTAGAAGTGTTTCACAATAGGCGATAGACAAGTATTCACTGGACCCAATTGTGAAAAAGTCAGTGGTGTCGGTGGGATTTGAACCCACAACAGTAAAGGAAAAGCTTCTGGTGGGACCTCGCAGTTCAGGTTTTAAGAGTATTGGCTGTACTTAAGCCTTCCTCTTGCTGTCCCGGGTTTGAATCCCACCGATTCGTTCGAGTTTTTTTACATTTGGCTCAAATTAATTATTCAAATCAACCAAAATGCCCCAGTCATAGATAAGAAGGCATAACATGTTTTCCTGCGTATACGTGGGGGCTTGGCTGACCAAGACTGAACTTAGCCTACAGAAATAGGCTTAAAAGTGCAAACGGCAAACAGGAAGGGTGATGGTAAGAGCAGTTTTATCAGTAGTTCTAATCCTAGCCTTGTACCACTCATGGCATCTCGCAGCGGAACAGCAATGGTGCATGCGTTTTGAGCGAGTACTTCTTCTTTGTCTAGCCTATGAAGATCCGGACTTACTCATCATCTCACTCCCAGCTCAAACTTTGAGAGGCACTCCTAGCACTCCAGGAAACCGAGCCCACCATAAAGCATCGACTGTGGAGGTAGATGAGGCACGATTGGTACTTGACATCAGATGAGCTCGAATCCTATGACATGACAGCCTCATAAAAGCAGACCTGACCCTTCGGGGGGAGGGGGCGAAGAGGCGTCTGGTTCCGTCCCCGGTTTTTGCGCCACCCGGCGGTTGTCGAGTCGACCAAGAGAGGAGAGGGGACAGGGACGGGGGTCGCGAGGACGGTTGGCAATGCACTGACGCGCTGCTGTTCGCCTTGACAACCGATGAAGTACCTTAGCTATGCGGGGAAAGAGTGAAGCGCTGCATGCGACGGAAACTGCGTGAGCGACCTCACAATATAGTTTAAACCGGAAAAAAAAGTGGTAAGGATGACACGGGAATAGGGCTGCCCCACCAAAGTGAGAAAGGTGGCCCGGCGCATAATTCCAGGAAAGGTAAATAACCCCGTGTTCTAACCCTAACACTAACCCTAATGTAAACCTAAGCCCTAGCTCTAATCTTAACACTAAACCTATCCTAGATCCTAGCCCTAAGGTTAGGACTAACCATGACCCTTTACTTAATATTGACTTGCCTTAAGGCTAGCCTTAACCCTAAACGTAATCATAAACCTAACAATACACTTAAGCCTATTTTCCCTGATATTTTGCCCCAGACACCTGTATTGTGGGCGATTCTTGTCCTCATATCATGTTTAGGGGCCCATATAAGTCCTGCTTGCCGAAAAAATATTCTATTCCCATCACTTCGGCGGGAGGCGTGAAAGCACTTTTGATTATATACCTAGGAGGAGAGGGAGTTCGGTTATGTACGACCTCTGGCCTTATAAGGTCCTAGCTGGGATCTTAGAATTGTTTATTATCTGTCAACTTTACAGAGGACGCTATTCCAGCTACTAGACCGTTCCCTAATAATTAAGCAATTGTATCCTTTGACATTAAAAACAAAACGGAAGGAGAAAAGAGTTTCAAATCATGTAAACAACACTTCACAGTATTAGGTGACGCGGAGGGTACATAGTCAATGTCTGGGAAATTTCTCTCACATTGTAAACTCTTCTTAGGGTTAGAGCTGCTCCCTAGACGGATGAGAAAGCTGAAAAACTACCTGTGTACTACGGCAGCCCAATAAATTCGCCAAATAACTTAAAACCTAGTCTACTGGAGTTCCGATCATTGAAGGTCAATATGCTTGGTCATGGGTTCAAGGGCGATTTCTCGTAAATACACGGGGTGGCAGAAAAAGGTGTCAAGGTCAAGGACGCGCGGACCGATTGTTTCCCCTGACCTCACCTTAATACAGGGATAACTAAAAATTTAAACTGTCGACAAGCAGCACAGAAATGACTACTCCTGTTAACATTTTGAACAAATCACATCCAACGTTATCTACGGCCTCACCGTCTGAATCCCTAGCTAATTCTTTACGGAAACTGACTTTAATTAATCTTGTGGGACCTCAAGACAACAGTACTTCTCTTATAACCACACCCGTACCCAGTCCATCAGTAACTCCTGGTAAACCAACGTAGATTGTTAGCTCAAAGGCAAGTTCGACCAAAGTCTCGACCACTTGAAAATCGAAAAAAACTAGCCTCTCCACGAAAAATACTCCTTTACGATCGCCTATTACTCACCAAAAACACCCCCATCCAAACTACCTCGAATTTCCAGCTACCACCCAGACATTATACTGAGACTGCTAAACCAAACATGCCAGCGTTCTCGTCGAGCGCTTCTGTTCCATTCGCAGCAGTGCATCCCCACCCCGCAGCCCAGTCCCTCCACGGTCGTTTGCCTCCCAATACGAAGGGTCCTGCTGGACTACTAGACTCACCTGACCTTCTGTGTCACTTTACTAGGAATACTTTGCAGTATCCTGCAGAGGGGTTTCCAGCACAAGCCCCAATAGCTAGTGGTAGTGCTCAGTTCCCGTTTCTGTCATTTACACCTCCATATGTTTACGCCCCTTTACCCACATAAGGCGCGTGCTATCTCACAACATTTTTTTCCAGAACAGGGCGGGAGCACCCGCCCACTATGTTCAGTGGCCCGTCAACCACAGGACGACTTAGCCACCCTCCCTCAAAACAAATCAGCTTGCCCACTTAAACTATTCGTTCTAAATGCCAGAACCTTGCTCAATAAAATGCCTCTGCTGTCTTCGTCCACTGTCCAGATATTGTTATAGTAAGTGAAACATGAGCAATACCTTCCGTAGCCGACTCCGAACTCTCTCTTATAGGTTACAATTGTACTCGAAATGATCGCCGCGACAGACGTGGTGGAGGAAGCTGTATCTATGTTAAGCAAGTGCTGGCATTTCAACCCTACGACTACCCGTAATTTACCACAATTAAAGAGAGCTGTTTGTCTTCAAATTACCTTAAAGAATAAGAACTCTTTGCTCGTTGACTGTGTCTATCGCCCGCCCAATGCCAGTGAGGATTACAATATTTGTCTCTCGTAAGCATTTCACACCATGGATGACTTAAATTTTAACTTTTGACCATGACAGCGTTGTTTCTTCACTACAATTCAAAAATATAGCTTCTTCTTTGATTTCCGATCAGCCCTTTCGACAGAATTATTGATACATCTTAATTTTCATGACTGGTCTGATTTATTTCTATGTTAGTATGTGAACACCTGTACCGGTATGCTGTAAAAAGTTTTGGATCCACTTATTTCTCGTTTTGTTCCCCTTAAGACAATAATTAATGTCACGGATGAGGTTTATCTCCCTTTATATTTTTGCCGAAGGTTGCGTAAAATCTCTCGTCGATTCCATTTGCAAAACGACATTTCCGATCTGTCCTTGATTCGACGTATTTGCGAGCAGGCTACGCGGCTATCCGAATAAAAGCGGCTAGCCGATGAGTTCAAATATGTCGAAAACCTTTCGTTAAATGTCGCGAAACTTTTTTCACGCACAATAAAAACCCATCGCAAAAACACTGCAACCCGCCCTTCAAGACGCCATTGGCAATCCTATAGTTGATCAAAAATTGACGGCTGATAGTTTTAAAGTTTTCTTGCCCAGAAAATTTATTGAAAATTTGGCCACTCCCCTTCCGACAATCCGGGTTCGGACCGGTGCCGTCCTTGAAACCATAACTTTTACCCTCTGGGATGAACCGTAGCCGTTCACCATTTTTGTCAATCTCATACTTCTGGACCAGATGGCGTCCCGGTCAGTATTATAAAGGCAGATGCTAATTATATTTTACCGTCCCTTCTGTGCAAGATATTTAATCTATCTCTGGAAAGTGACACCTTTCCCAGTGTATGGAAGGAACCCCACATTCTTCCTATCCCCAAACACGGCCAATCTACGTCATTTGACGACTTTCGGCCAATCAACGCAGCTTCGAAAATCTTGGAGAGCTTGATAAAAGATAAGAGGATGTATCACTTAACCGAGAATAACCTACTGAGTGTGGTTCAGCATGGGTTCCTCAAAACAACATCTAGGGATACCTGTCACGTTCTACAATCTAGGGACAATAATTTTGCACTTTACATAGTCTATTTCGATTTCACCAAGGCCTTTGATCGTGTTGACCATGCCCTACTGTCCTGAAACTCTCCTCTTTCAGTAAATGTGTAAACTTCTGAACTTGATATCTTCTACCTGCGCTCTCGCACACAACATGTCAAGATCTCCAACCCCGCACGTGGGAGGAGTACAGTTATTCATGGTAGTGTGCTTGGCCCGCTCTTATTTTGTCTCTTTGTCAATGCTGTACCAGGTTTATTTTGGAATGGTAGGCCCTTTATGTATGCCGACGATTTAAAAGTTACATATCGATACAAGCCAGCAGATCGCGACACCGTGCTCGAACTACGAAAAACGATCTTGCGGCCTTTGCCCAGTGGTGCTGCACATGGCGCCTTTCCCTTTCTTGGCACAAATTTTCCCTTATGGTTGTTAGCGACGGTCATCAGCCTCAACTAATTATAGATGGCCATGATCCAAATATGCCTATCGTTGTAAAGGATCTGGGCATATAATATTCCAACGGTTTTAAATCTTTTAGAGCATTACGTCCTTATTGTCTCCAAAGCACGCAGAACTACCGGGTTTATCCTCCAAAATTTTAAAACTATCGGTATTAGACTCCACCTTTATAAAATATACGTTAGGCCTGGCTTGGAATACTGTTCATTTCTGTTTATCCTTCTGCACGCTAGTGAAAAGAAGAAAATAGAATCGGTTCAGCACTTTTTTAATAAAAGAGTTTGATTGCCGGAGCACCGTAATCTGACGTATCAAAAAATCTGTGGGCTTATAAACATTGATACCTTTATCGTTACACCGATTACAGAAGGGACTCTTTTTACTGTTTAAGCTTTTAAAATTTCGTATGTTTAATCCCCTGTTCTGTTATGGTTGATGGTGACGACTATCAGTCTCAACTAAGCATAGATGGCCACGATCTAAATGTGCCTGACGTTTTTAAGGATCTGGGCATATCATATTCCAACGGTCTCAATCTTTCAGAGCATTGCGCCCTGATTGTCTCCAGAGCACGCAGAACTACAGGGTTTATCCTCCGAAATTTTAAAACTATTGATATAAGACGCCGCCTTTATAAAATGTACGTAAGACCTGGCATAGAATACTGCTCATTTATATTTCGCCTTCTGCGCGCTAGTGAACGGAAGAAAATAGAATCGTTTCAGCACTTCTTCTCGAAAAGAATTTTATAATTGGAGCACCGTAATCTGTCGTAGCAAGAACGCTGTGGGCTTGTAAACATTGATCCCTTATTGTTTCGCTGAGCGCATAAGTGGCTCTTTTTACTGTTTAAGCTTTTGAATAGTCGTACATTTAATCCCCTTACCACTGTAAGGCAGCTTAAGCACTCTCGGCGCAGCAGTCATCGCAATGTTTTTTTTATTTCTTCCATTAGCACGCACAGTTAAGTATTATCAGCCATATGGAATTAGCTACCCCAGAATAGAAAAATCCTCTTAAGTTATTCTTTGTTTAAGAGAACTATGGCTAGGTTTTTTGCATTCAGAACAGCTTCCAGGAATTCTGGGTGCCGACACGGTAGAATCTGTTTTCCGGTTCGACGGCGTGCGCGGCATCTGAGCCCGATTCCAAGTCTTACCTTGAGGGTGATGACGCCGTCTCTGCAGCCTGCGACCGGTGACTTCTTCGGCAGACAGCGAGCAACCGTCCACGGATGCACTCTTGCCTGGAGCAGAATCCCGGTTCCTAAAAAAGACAGAGAGACTGCAAACAAACTGCACTTGTGTTATCCCATCCCCGATCTGAACTGCTACCATCCCACAGGCCGCAGTTTTTCCTCCTGAGTAACATAAAGTTATGAAAAACACTAATACTGATATATATATATATATATATATATATATATATATATATATATGGAATGGAACCGACAAAGACCAGGGAACCGGAATGGCCATTTCTGGTTTATTAGCCGTCATCAGCCAGTCATACCCAATCCCAAGTGTGGCACACCTGGGATGCCATTCCATCATATGCTACACGCCGCTATGTGACCACCTGCGAGGGCTCTAGTCTGAGCTCCAGGGCACAACGGAACATAAATGTTCCTTAAGCAGATCGGTGAGCCCCACTCTATCATATATATATATATATATGAATGGCGGTAAAGTTATCTTTCTGAAATATACTGCATCAGATGCTCGTGCCGTAGGTTTTTATTAACATTTTGAGGCAGAATAAACGGAGTTTTATTTAAGTTCCAAGTGACTGGACAATTTTAATAACCCTTTACCCCAACTATGTACCAGTATTCCCTGGTCTGCAAACTTAAGTCCAGACTCAAGACCAGAGAGGGTGATAGTCTTCTGCAGCCTTTGACGGTAAGTTGATTCTCTACCAGCACATGCTTGCGAGTTTTTCGAAAGCTAACCGACAGCTGACATGAGGGACTTTTGGACACCATGTGTATCCCACCGTCCACAGTTCATTGTGTGACCTTGTAAATGCGTGCTCCAATTTACCTGTGTTGCATCCTAACCTAAGTGATATTTGAGTCAGTCCCTATGGTAACCTGGCATCTGAACCAGGTCATGTGTGGCATGCATAGACAGGCTGCTTAGCTATGTCAATCCACACCTACGTCTGGTCGCCCGAACTTTGTATTGCCCTCGGAGCAAGGTCGGCACTGAAGGACAGCAGGCGACAGATAATTCATAAATTTGCCTCGGGAGTAAATACTTAACACACAATTTACCAGTTCTGCGACTACTCCGTGGGGCACGCGGAGGGCGTCTTCGTTTGTGCCGGTCGAACTATCACGTATGTTATCGCAGTTGCAAGCAAATAACTGCGCAGTGGGCAGAGCAACGGATCACCGAAATGACCCCTTATTTACGATGATTTCGCTATAACAGGTCATAGTGACACAAACGGATTTCGCTCCTAACCGGAATTTACAGGACAAATGAAAGTTTTACAGGTGGTACACAGTAAAGTCCATTAACTCATCATGGCGATCCAAAGTGCTGCTGGGTCGGGATGGGAAAAGACTCTTCTGGATTATAATTACACCATCATCACGGTGCTATTGAAAGGTATTGAGGGTGGGGTGCTGAAGGGATATGCATGATTCTATAAAGAAGTAGCACATCTTTTGTAAGTTTATAACTTTCTGTGGAAAAACATTAATATTTAGTCACGAGAAAAAAAGGCTCAACAGAAATAATCCGTAACAGGCCACAAACAGAGGTCGACGGTAGGGATGCCTTGTGTGGCAACCTAAACCGGACACGTGAATAGGAACGCCCCACGCCCAGCTTAAAATAGATGGCCTTGCGGGGAAGTTTAGGAAGGTCAACTAGCCCCATGTCTTAACCCTAACACTAACCCTAACATAAAAATAAACGGGAACCTTAATCTTCACCCTACGCCACCGAAAACGTAAGCCCTACAGTTAACACGAACCCAAACCTGATCTCTTAACATAATCTTGACCCTAACCCTAACTCGGTAATGGTAGGTTTTCTACAGCACCAACAAAGCCAGAAACCCCAGAGTCATGTTTCGTTTTATGCTCGATGATGCAAAAGTGTGCAATTCACGAATGTTTCACGCTAGGACGATTATCCTTTTTTATACCCATGTCAAAGAAACAGGATTCTACTGAAGTCTGTGCGGGTAAAACTGGCACTGAATTCATGCCATGGCTTTCACTCCGCTATCTGCTATAGCTATCAAATTCTTGAAGCCTTTATAACAGATGCACACTATGGATTTCATAAATGCAAAGAGAAGAAATAAGACCACAGTCAATTTTTCGAGGACCGTATACATCTTATAGTACCCGCTGTAATGCCCCACCCGTAAAACTCTATTACCATCGGTTCCGTGTTACACGAGTCTGGGGTTTCTGACTTTTTTGGTGCTGTACATGACATATAGTTACCCTTACTCTGACCTTAACCCCAACACTAAACTTAACTCTCACCTTCACCTTAATCCTAAACCTAATTTCTAAGGAATTTGGTACAAAGTCACATGTATTGCGGGCGGTTCCCATTCTCGTGTCCAGTTTAGATGACCATTCAAGTCACTTACGGATTAATGCTTCACAAACAGTCCAGGTACAAATTATCTGACGCTTTTACCGATACCCACAGAGCATAGATTGTATGATCGAGTCTGGCTGTGGATCAAAGTGTTCAAAAGGGCGCAATTCACTTGAATCCAATCTAACGAGAGGATGTTGTCCCACCAAAAGCCAAGGTCATCAGGCCTGTGCCGCTTCAGCTCGCTCGCGCGCTATGAACCCCTTCCCTTCCCTATGCCCCAGCTACTTTTCGAGTGTAAACGGAACCAGCAAATATACATCTACCAGTAGCACCACTTTCTATATGCTTCTAGGTATAAAGGAAATAGTGATACGCTTCCTAAACAGGTAGTACGGACGCTGTAGTTGCATTCTCGGACACGAGGCACGCATGCACGCTATTCAGAGGGAATTTAATTCTGTCCTTTTCAGGGGAGGGAGTGTCCGTCTTTCCCCCCCCCCTCAGCCACTGCTTCTCAATCCGATACTTCGGTGCGCTTGAAGCAGCAGTCAGGCTGACCCTTCTCCTTGCATGTTTGCACGCTTCTAAAGACATCGACGACGGCCACATTGTTCAGGCTTGATTAAGTTGAAGCCCTGATTACTAAATTATTTAAGCAAAACTTGGACTTCAATTTGCAATTTCGCTTCTAGCTGTCTCCCCACCCAGTCGTCCACGAGCCGGCTTCGAAGTCACCCGCCTCTTTCCTCCTGCCCTGCCCCCCACCTCTCATCTGCTCAAATGTCTTGACCTCCCCCCCCCCTTCCTCCCTGTTGAAGACGCCGTCCAAATTATGGTTCGGAATGAAGGTGCATGATTGATGGACTGGTTAAAAGATGGGGGCTGAAGATTGGGGCACTGGAGATTATCGCATTTGAAATTCCCATAGCCTCACACGCGGAACGGGACGAGAAGCAGAGCGCCTCTTATTCGCTATTACTCCGGCAGCTCCTCGGGCTTCTTATAGGGTCGTTGTGGGTCGCTTCCGATGGCATGTTGTAACCGACCAGGGGAGCATTCCTAGAACTGATGTTAAAATACTGCTGATGGGCTGTCGATTCGTTGAAGCCTTGCATAAGCAGGTTGGGAAACCACAGGTGCTACGTTCCATGATAGTCCGATTAGATCAAGCAGGTGACAGACTTTTTCAAGTGCTGCGTGTCTAAATGCCAAATAATTTTCCCACATATCCTTTCGCCCCATTCCTCCTGCGCAAAGTCCAGTCTAATGAGCACGAATTTTAAGGAAGGAGGCCATGGCAGATTTAATAACTCATGAATAAACATAAAAATTTCGTCAGAGTATCAGAATTGATGTAAAGTACAGAAGTGGGAAGATACTCCGAAAAGACAGTATTTCAAGAGTCCCGCCGGCTGGTCGGTCACCGTACCATCTCGCACCCTGAAATAAGTAACAGGGAATTGATTTTCGTTGACGAACGCTCACAATTCGCTAACGGAACCCACTCGGGTAGGGATACCTTGTTTGGCTGCCTAAACAGGACACGGGAATAGTAACCGCCCCACCCGATTAAAATAGGTGGCCTGAAAGTCAATTTCAGGAAGGGTAAATATACTCGTGTCTTCACGTTAACCCTAACCCTAAAATAAAACAAGACTGTCACCTTAATCCTAACCCTAGCTCTGCCCTTAATCGAAACTATACAGCTAACAAGATAATAATCTCAACCCTTAGCTTAAACATGACCCTAACCCAAACTCTGACCTCAACCTCAAACTTAAACTGAAACCTAAACATAACCCTAACCCTCACCACAATCCTAAACCATAATTTCCCTAGAATATAGTGCAATGCGACATGTATTGTGTGTGGTTCCTTTTTCCACGTCCTGTTAAGGCGGCCATCCTTACCCTCCCACACCTCGTTCCATCCAGATTTCGGGCTCACTGTCGAGCTCCGCCAATAGCCGCACAGCGGCTAGTAGCGATCTAAACCGGCAAAACAATGGGGCCCGTGCTTCAGTTGTTAGAGCGTTGGAACTCTGATCAACTGGCCTCGGGTTCAAGCCTCGGGTGGTGCACCAGCTGGGGTTGTATATGGCTGGCTGATGACGGCTAATGGATCAGAAATAGCCATTTCAGTCTCCTATTTTAGTCTTGTCTCTGTCAGCATTGTTAAGCAGCGAATTGATCCTTAAAAACGCGTTGTATGCTAAGAATTAGGATTGGCGTTATCCTTCGAGCACTGTCAGTCGGAAACAGATATGTGCCCTTCCCTTCCCCTAAACTATGATATAGTGTCACCTCCAATAGGGAAGATGGGTAAATATGTATGCCACCATGAAGACACGGGAGGGTGGTAACCTTGCAATGACCGTAATCAGTGAAGTGCAATTGCTGCCTTTTAATTTCCTCAGCAATTAATTGCTAACTTGAAGTAAATCATTCTATTGGAAGGTTTATGGGCGTAGACTTAAAGTTGCTATGACTAGTGGGACCAACTTCTATCAAATACAGCGAAATAATCATTAAAGTATTCATTAAATTGTCCAACAGTTTACTTGGGGGTTACATGCGGAACCATATTCACAGCACAGGTATTACCTAAAAGCCCAGGCACGTGTTTCGCCGGTATTCTTTCGCTATTTAACACAGCTGTGAGGGATCCGGCTCATCCGTGGTTTCCCCAGCATTTCCTGCGTGCTTTCTGCTAGATACTCCAGTTTACAAATTGCCGCTTTTTAATTTCCTCAAAAATTAATGTAAACCAATACTGACCATCGCGTTGGGCGCAAATGGGCATTCGGTGAATACTTTATAAAGAACAGAAGCAGTCAAAGCGAAAATTATGCAGTTAATTTGCAGTAGTAGTAGTAGTAGTAGTAGTAGTAGTAGTAGTAGTAGTAGTAGTAGTAGTAGTAGTAGTAGTAGTAGTAGTTAATTTGCAGTTAATTTGTTATTTTATTCCGCAGGGTCCTTCACGTAACACGAATATTTTAGTTTATTCTCAATGTCTAGGCCATCCGGCGTCGTAGCCATAAAGTCAAAGACAGCAGACCTTACACCGTATCGAGACACAAAGAGAATTATTAACTCATTGGAGTTAATTGACTACTGTCAAAATGCAAATATGCTTCCACAAAAAAACTGAGCTGCACATGCCGGAGTACAATGGACTGCCAGGTACTGCACGACAACAGAGCGTGTATTTGTTGAAGTGTATGTATTTCAGGCGAGCTAAGGAGACACTTCACAGGAATACCGTTTAGGTGGGGAAGGGGGGATGTGGGGCATACATCCGATCCCTACCGCATTGTAAACCTGCTGGTGATTTCTACCACGTGGCTCACGAAACCATGCATGTAAAATGTGAACCTCGGAATAATTTTAGTGCAGGCAAGGTTCAACAAGGGATTTAAACTTATCTTACTTTGGTTAATTGTACCATGGGTGCTCCACATGGTACCCTTCTTGTTATAGTCTTCGCGTGAATCCCTGAACAAACGTGTTGTGCAAGGAGGCAGACAACTAAGCAACCATTGTCATCTTACACCAAGTCTAACTATGCGACAGCAACCATTCAACAAACCAGGCTTTCAATACCTCTAAAGGATACGACCCAAATCATGGCTTGCAAGGAGTTAGAGTCCATGGAAGAGCAGTAGTTGGGCACTCATCGTCCAGCATAGTACGTCTCAAAGGGAAACAAAAGAGGTTAATATCAGTAACGGACCGAATAAGTGGTAGGGGTGGGACAACAGTCTTTTCCCGTTTAAGTTGATCTTCCTTCAGCCAACCAGGCTCTTTCCTCGACCAACACCGAACGCAAATAGTACGAGCGGAAGCTCATCCAGGGGAATTAGGGCTTGAAGAACTGGAGTTCGAAGTGATCACTGCAAAGTGTTCCAGATGAGCATATCAAATGGATGCGTAATTGATATCCTAAGCAGTAAATCGATATAATGTACAATAATAACATATCTCGATTTTTTTTCCAATTTGCAAATTAAGCGTTTTTTTTTCTGCCAGCCATTCACTAAGCTTCCTATATTCCACCTTGATTTCCTAGTCATCCTATAACTCAAACAGTTTACCGGTGTCTACAGCTGACCAAAACTTGCAGACCAGAAACGCTTAGGCAGTCTGGATTGTCTGGCAAAAAGTTCTGAATTTAAGCGCAAGAATTATATTTTTTGTTCGTTGTGTATAAGGCTACAGTAACGGCTTTCTGGGAGATTTTAAACTGCTCCCGATGTCCATTACGACCGGATATTTTGTAATGGCATCGCTGGTGCTTGTCCGATGGATGAAAGCAGCATTAAATGATGGCTTTTTTGGGCACACATGTGCACACTGCCATGATTTCACCTGGGGCAATTAAAAATTAGAAAGCACGCGTAGCAGCTTGTGTGCCCAGCCCTCCTCCAGAGACTGACTAGAGAGTTTTCAGTAACCACACAGAAAATAAAGCAGCCTAAGCGAGTTGTGAGTGCAAAATACTGCAGGTTCATCAGGCTACTCAGTTCATATGTAAAAAATCAAGCTAGCTTAATTGCAGCCTTCGAAGTAAATACGTATTCCAAATGGCAAAGTTTATCAACCAACGGAAACATTACCATAAAGGCCAATACTGTACTTCAATTTCTTCTTCTTCTTTTCCTCCTCAACCCCTTGCACAAACACCATCACCCCTATTACCACTAACATTTCTATCGACAGTACCCCAAATTCCTATTCACTACCCTAACGTTCCTCGAAAAATCCACCCACCAGAGCAATTAACTCGTGTTACTCCAATAGGACGTTTCCTCTATCCTAAAAGTCCCAAAATATGAGAAATCAATATCAATATCCACGACAAAATCAATATCAATATCAATATAAGAGAAATCAATACAGCAGCCAGTTGTAGAGAGAGAGGTGAAAACCCCTGAGAGTGGCGTTCGTTAATCGGGCTCGATTGCAGGGGGGAACACAGGCTTACAGTTGACTGTTCGCGTAGCCAACGCTTCGCAGAGCACGGATACTACTTGATGGACAGGAAACTTCCAGTAGTCATTTAGGCCTTGTGTACCGTAGATCGGCGGCTATGCCCACCCTTAGGCGTGGAAGAGTTGAGATTCTAGCCTGGGTCCCTTCGACCATGGAAGTTAGCACTCTATCAGTTGAAGGTATATGGTTCTGTAAACAGGATCTGAGGGCAGGAACCGCTCACAAACGGGGTGTCTATGCGCGAAATTCCAGGGAAAATAGGACTGCGGTTAAGTTTATGGTTGCGTTTAAGGTTAAGTGTAAGGTGGTTGGGATCAAGTTTAAGGCTAAGTTAAGGCCTATTTTTAAAGGTAGGTTTAGAGTGTAGGGTCATGGCTAAGATTAGGGTTAGTGTTTGTGTTCGGACTCAGTAACATTTATCCTTCATGGAATTATGCACAGGGCTAACTTTATTACTTGGGCGGCTGTTTCTATTCCAGGGGCCTATTTATGGGGACATAAAAGTAATTTTTACCCAGTTGAGCCATGGGTTCTCACCCTGCTGGTTGCGGGTAGTAAAAATGGTTTGAGCATAGAGTTCTCCAATCTGCTCCGACTACGGGGTGAAACACAGACATTCCGTTTTGACTTTGACTCTCAGTCCATGCAGACCACTGCATATCGACGTTCAAATAACCCAGACTTGATTAGGCCAGCCTCTTTATTTTTCAATAGCACTTCTCGAATAATGAGAGCAGCTCTGACCCCCTCACTCCTTATGACTCAGCATTTTTCGTTTTTTTTCTCACTGAAGGCTTTGCAGTTCTCACCAGCTGCAGTTCAGGTTTTCTTTCAGATTTTGTAGGCGGCGAGCTCCTCCCCTCTGGCATTGGCTGCTGGCCAATCGCAGTCGCAGTCACTTTTCCAATTTCCTCATCCTTTTGTGCTGGACGCAGTCTAACATCGTCAGGAGCACCAACTCATACGCATTTTTGGGGTCTATCAGTGAGCGTCGTTCCATCGTTGTTTGTCGGACCGATTGTCACCCCATTCGTCTCCCCGTCATCAGACCGTCTGAAAACATGGCGGGCTAAGCACACGCGCTCTGTGAATGAGACGCGGGGGAGTGGGGCCGGCACAGTCAAAGGCAAACAGGTCCTCTTCTTAGTGCCTACCGAGGGGGTAGTCCTAGTAGGAGTCATTGAAAAGCATGCAGTAGGTTTCGGTTGTCATCACCGAAGCACCCTACGCGAGTTCGGACAGGGGCGGAGAAATGTTCGTTCCACCCCTTCCCCCTCCTACGGCCAGCGTGCGAATGCAGAAAATGAGCAAAAGAGCTAGGGAGGGGGCAGGTGAGGGCAAGGCTGGCTCGCCCACCTGTCAAGCACATGGCCCTCTGCATTTTGAAGTTAATTACAGGTTCTGCTCAAACGTTCGGGCTCTCAAATTTGGCCAGCTTCTACCTCCGTCTCTTCGGTGTGTGCGTGTGCGTCTTCGTGGTCCAGCCGTCTCCCCAAAGAAGAGGAGGACGATGACGAGCCATGATGATGACAGTCAGCATACGAGGCTGTAATTAGGTCCGCGAATGATAATGATAACGATGAGCTCTTGCGAGAGCACATCCATAGGTAAGGGCATATTGTTGGTGCTTTCGGGCTGGGGCATACATACGCCCGCACGTCAAGCCGCGAGGAAAAGACTTCGGGGGGAGGGGTGGTTGTGCGGAGCAGCGGTGTGAGCGGGACGAATAGAGGTGGAAGAGGAAAACAATAACGCGAAGGCAGCGCGCTGGTAAGGCAGAAACAGCTGCGTGTCCAACCGGGGACAATAATCATAGTAATCGTCAAAACGTCACCCAAAACAAGGGGCCGTTTTGCAACTTGATGGTCGAATAGGCTTCCTTATCTTGCACTCTTTTTCCTGTAGGACATTATACCGTTAATTACCCCTTTCTTTACCTGCTTCACCGACTCTGTTTCCATGACTTGGGAGAGCAAACAGAACCGTTGTTGCCGAGGGCTTTCGTAGGGGTACAACCACTCGCCCATTTTCGACTGGCATCGTGGTTAGGGACTTTGTAGTATACTTTCAACCCTAGGAGAGCCAGCATACAGTTAGGAGGGATGGACGCGAGAAATGAAAGCATCAAATCGGATATTGTGTCAACTAATTGCATCGTCTGCATTGTTTGATGATCGGAGACAGCTTCATGACTACGGAAGAGGGAACTGCGAAACGCTGTCAAACAGAAAACATTTCCTCTGGGCTGGCGTTAAGCCACCGACTCTCCAAGTTGAGCAGGGCACGCTGTCTGCGGAGTTACCAGAGCCACACCCCTTGACCATGCGAATAATTAATGTCCCCTCTTTATGACTTACTAGACAATCAAACCAAATCTGAACTAAGGAAAGTTCGGCTGCCTATGGGGTTCGGCCTTGCCAAATTTTGTCATTCTAATTCGTTTCGGTCGCCACGAACCAGACACAAATGAAGACAGCATGAAAACGCATAAAAATCGAATCCAAGCTCTGTCGGTTTATGTAGAGTTGAGAACATATACTATAAACTTCACAGATTTAATTAGGCGATTCAGCTGAAGGTTAGAAAATTCCTGCCAAGGCCTCTGATATGTGTCGGTGTCCGCAAACTGCTGGTTAAATCTACACATATCCCAGAGAACTTGCATGGATATTAGACCTGTGTGCTAAGCAATAGAGCCTTCATTGGACATAAAGAAAGGGGTTACGGGCAGGACAGTTAGCAGAGGAATGACGAACGGTAACCAGATTGACACGACAAGTACACATGCACACGTAGTTCGATCCTCGTTTCCGGCGATGCTCACTGGGTGCCCCACAGCAAGGTAGACACAGGGACGGTTACTTAAACGTGAAGTAGGTTAAAGCGATAGTAAACCTGCGCAGCATCTAGCGCAATCTGTCTTACTGTCCCACCTGCGCTCGGTGTCACGACAGAGTTAAGAAGGCCGAAGGCGGGAGAGGACAAAAATGGATGTCATAGCGGGAAACCGCACCTAGGTGTACCATCACACTCCGCCAGGTGCGGTATTTGCACCTGCCAGGCCACAATCTATCCCCCTATTGGTCCAGGACATCTACTGCGCGATACGTTTAAAGGGCACGCACATTCAAACCACGGGAGATATAAACATGCAACGCAAAGGACAGGATGGGTAGGAATGAAAGAGTTAAGGGGCCGATTCGGGAGGAGCAGGATTTAAAAAAATGAGGATAGCCTAAAAATGCCAATAAAAATATAGCCGTACGGTAGATAGTCAGTTTTTTAACATAACATTAACGAAACGCCGATGTATGTAGAGCAGGGGGAACTCATTGTGGATGCGACAGGATTTCCAGTAAGCGGGGTCTCTGTCTGCTTTCAGCTCATCCTTTTACCTGTAAGTGCCCGATCAGAAGGAAAACGACCAACTCTGTGGTGACACGAGGCCGCTGAACCCACAACTCTAAATGGGCTCTCACTTGTGAGCTCAGAACTATAGTAAAAATTCGACACAGTACGCATGAAACACCCGAAGAGAGCAGCTAGCATTTTTAGCAAGAATGAGTCATATATCTGTACTGGTATTCTCTTATCATCAGGATACTACTTAAAGCTTTCATGTGAGACAAATGATGCTTTTAGTCGCGTCCTGATGGCGTCTTCACAGCGGAGTAGCACAGTACATCCTCCAAAGGGGACGCTTAGATACACACTGTTCAATCCCGACTGAAGTAGGAAATTGAAAAACCAAAGATTCTTCTGTATTAGTATTATCAAACGCATCGTCAGAATCACCAACAGCCAGTATGGTGCGTGGTCAAAATCGTTTCGTATGACAGCATCATATTCCATTGAAATTTTGTCAGGATAATAAATAAATTCCTCACCGTGCTGGTAAGGATTGCTTCTATGGTCCCCGAAAGGGCATGACAACGGGAACAGCCTGTAGGTAGGGTGGCTTTGTGCTAAATACCAAAGAACATGGGTTTAGGGGTGGGGTTAGGAGTAAAATTCTAGTTAGTATTAAGGTAAGGGTTGGGTTAAGATTATGATTACGGTTCAGGTTAGAGTTGGGTTAGGACACGAGAATTTTTATCTGTATTACTTTGGAGGGGGAATCCTATTACCTTATCGTCTCATAGAGGGGTCAAATAAACCATTTCATCGACCAAGCCAATATTTTCAAATCCTAGGTCAGATTTTGCATAAAATATTAAACGACAACAGTTCACACACACAAATGACGGTTCGACCGTCAAATATGACGAGGTCCACCGTATGCTCCACGGAAAGGTGGTGCAAGGACGGTGAGATGCACGTGATTTATTTTAAAGTGATAGAAGACTTGTGCTGCATCTACCACACTCTCTCCTCCTCCCCCACCTGAGCCCGGTGTCATGACAGAGTCAAGAAGACCGGAGATAGGAAAGGCGCAGGTGGCTGGTGCACAAACACGACTGTTCGACCGTCGATTACGACAAGCTCGTCCGTATGCTCCACACCAGGTGGTGCAGGGACGGTGACTTGCGCGTGAATTAGATTTAAGTGATAGTAGCCTTGCGCTGCAGCTACCGCACTCTCTCCTCCTCCCCACCTGAGCCCGGTGTCAAGACAGAGTCAAGAAGACCGGAGGCGGGAGAGGACGCAGGTGGCTGGCGCTGCTAGGTCCTCTAAGTCCTAGCCGCCCCTAGGCGTGCCACTACACCTCCATGTTCGGCATTTGTTATGGGAGCGCAACCCGAATAACGCCTGCCGTGCCCTAATGTGGGCCCCGTGTTGGTCCAACGCATCTACCACGTGGCCCGTTCAGGGGGCACACACACACTACAGTTCGACCGTCGTAGTCCGACGATGTCATTCATGGTAGTGGGGGTGGCAGAGGCGCTAAGAATTGCAGGAGCGGAGGGTGTGCATGGTGTATCGGTGTTGTCGGCATTGTGGTGAATTCCACTGTCATTGATGCGCATGTGACCGAATAGGCTCATACGATGAGTGAATGCACGAGGACAGTAAGGGCAGTGGAGGCGGCGATCTCTGCTGTGTGTTGGAGCTCCAGGCACTGGTTCAAAAGTCTGTACGATGGATTCGCAAGTGACCGACCAGGCCAATGCGTGCGGTGAGTGTGCGGTCGCAATGAGGACAGTTTAAGAGAGAGTCCCCATCGTTGATGGTAGTAGTGGTGGCGGTGGTGGTGGTGGTGGTGGGAGTAATACGTGCTGAGCGTTGTGATGTTGTCTCGATGATGGTGGGACTAAAGGAATTGATGGCAGGGGTGAGGGTGGGGGAGTGCGAAGGAGGGTTGGCAGAAGGTGACGTAGAATTTTTAGTTGTCAGATTGTTGATGCATTGCGTCCGAAGATGTCCGACTAGGCCGATTCGCGCGCGGAAGGTTCGGTGACAGCGCGGGCATGTTGGAATGGCCTGGGCATTGGCGATGTTGGTTCGGGGCGCTGGTGACTTTCGTGCCGCTCTTTTGGTCTTGGCAGCGGCGATCCTGTTGGCTTCGTAGATTGCTGCCCCTGTCTTCACTGTTCTCCTCCAAGTCAATCGATTCCGGGCAAGGTCCTCCCAGGACTCCGGGTTGATCTGCAATTGCTTCAGGGAGGTCTTCAGAGTGTCTTTGTAGCGTCGTACGTGACCCCCTTGTCGATGAGAACCCATGGCGACATCGCCGTAGAAGAGTCGTTTGGGTAGCCTTTCGTCGTCCATCCGCACAAGGTGACCGCTCCAGCGCAGTTGCAGTTGTTTCAACTGAGCGTAAATGCTGAGAATGCCTGTTCGTTCTAGCACTTCCGTGTCCGGTACTGTCTTGCCAACTCAGCTTTAGTATTCTGCGGAGACAGCTTAGGTGGAAGTGGTTGAGCTTCCGCGCCTGCTTTTGGTAGATCGTCTACGTCTCCGCTTCATACAGCAGCGTCGGCAATATGACAGCTTTGTACATCTTGAGTTTGGTGCTGAGGTGGAGATCATGTCGATTCCAGACCACATTTTGTATGCGTCCAAAGGCTTGACTGGCTTTAGCGATCCGATGGGCGATCTCATCGTCAACTTTGGTGCTGCGTGAGAGATTGCTGCCTAGGTACGTGAAGATATCCACAGATTTAAGTTGGGTGCCATTGACATTGATGTGAGCTGTGGTTTAGAGAGTGTTGGGCGACGGTTGATGCATCACAACCGTTTTCTCAGTGTTGATGCGAAGTCCGAAGTTGTCACAGGCGGCAGCGAAGAGGTCCATGCTCCTTTGCATTTCCTCTTCTGTCGTTGTATTGAGTGCGCAGTTGTCACACGATAGTTCGACCGTCGTAGTCCGACGATGTCCACAGTATGCTCCATGGGAAAGTGGAGTAGGGACGGTGACTTGCGCGTGATTTAGTTTAAAGTGATAGTAGATTTGCGCTGCATCTACCGCACTCGCTCCTCCTCCCACACCTGAGCCCGGTTTCAAGACAGAGTCAAGAAGACCGGAGGCGGGAGAGGACGCATGTGGCTGCTTCGGCTGGGTCCCCTAAGTCCAAGCCGTTTCTAGGTATGCCACCACACCTCCATGTTCGGCATTTGTTATGGGAGCGCAACCCGAATAACGCATGCCGTGCCCTAATGTGGCCCCCGTGTTAGTCCAACGCATCTACCACGTGGCCCGTTGAGGGGGCGCTGCAGCCTTGCGCTTAAGCTACCGCACTCTCTCCTCCTCCCCCACCTGAGCCCGGTGTCAAGACAGAGCTAAGAAGACCGTAGATGGGAGAGGGCGCAGGTGACTGGCGTGGCCGGAGCCGCCCCTGGGCGTGCCTCCACACCTGTCAGCCACTCGACACACACAACACATACACTTGGCCGACGGCGTGGTCTGGTGTAAGCGTCAGATTGGCAGCCTTCCAAGCCACGGTTTCTAGGAAACCGTGATTTTATCAGGTGCATTATAATGATTGTGAGGATGTTGTCTATGTATTTGTGTAGATTTTGTGCGATGAGGTGACTTAGCCTCCGGTGGTTTACCGCAGGTTTTCGTGAAGGCACATGTGTCCTAATAGACACATGCGGTGTGTAAATGTGCGGGAACAGTGAGGGCAGTGGAGGCGGGTGCGGTGACTGTATTTCGTAGCCCCAGGCACTGCTTCACCAGCCTCCGTGCGATAGATTCGCAGGTGACCAACCAGTCCGATGCGTGAGTTGAAGTTGCGGGCGCATTGTGGACAGGATAAATCGGTAGATGCTGGGAGACGTCATTCATGGTAGTGGGCGTGGCATTGGCGGTAAGAATGGCAGGAGCGTAGGGTGTGCATGATGTATCGGTGTTGTTGGCATTGCAGTGAATTCCGCTGTCATGGATGCGCATGTGACCGAATAGGCCCATGCGATGAGTGAATGCACGAAGACAGTGAGGACAGTTGAGGCGACGATCTCTGCTGTGTGTTGGTGCTCCAGGCACTGATTCACCAGCCTCTGTACGATGGGTTCGCAAGTGACCGACCAGACCGATGCGTGAGGTGAATGTGCGATCGCATTGAGGACAGTTTAGGAGATGAGTTCCCGTCGCTGATCGTGGTGGTGGTGGTACTGAAGGTGAAGGCGGTGGTAGTTGCGGTGGTGGGATAACAGGTGATGAGTAGAGGGATGTGGTCTTTATGATGTTGAGAGTAACGGAATTGATGACAGGAGTGATGTACGCTAAACTGCTCACTTAAATTCTGATCTCGACATTACACGATTCAGGTCATCTGCTGTAGCTACTTGTAACGTTTCTCCACTCCAGTGACGTACTTTCGATCAACAGAGTGTTTCCGTGAGGCCTAACTGGAGAGAGGTCTTCGACGTTGACTCTATCCTTTCTGAATCCCAGTAACATGGTTAGTGACTCTCTCAAGGAACAGCGGAGCATATCATGTCATCCTAGATTTTGCGCAACATATTCCTTCTATATTCAAGTTGGAACAGAATTACATGTCCTCCAGTGCACCGTTCCGTTCGATATAATATATTTTGCAATCCCTTCCTTAAATCGAGCTGGACATCATGCTGCCGATATGACCTACTTTTATCTCCACCCGTTTGCGTATCCTCATTCAGCAAGGTCAACTTCTGAAGAACAGACCCGTTCCATCCACACTTTAGGTGCTGTCATTTGCAGGTTCGAAAAATATTCCGTAGAAATTTTCCAGTGTTGCAAACAGATCTAGATCAATCTTTTTTCCTTCCTGTTTTCCTGAAACACATTTGATACTAGTAGAGAGGGTGCCGAGAAAGATGCGGATAAAATGATCTAACTTTGTTTCGGATTTATTCAACCTTCACCCGGCCATTCATAACGCTCACCTCTATCTTGGAACCAGGAAAGCGAACATGGGTAGAGAGTGCGGAGACCAATGGATCGATGCGCGCCTATTTCTATATAAAATTTCATTGCTTCCAAGTCTCATATTAATACAAGGTTCTTGATCTATGTCTAAAGTGCTTTGAAACATACCTCAACAATACTCCACTTATGTGCAATGGCTATAACCTTCGTAAAATTTAAGATAGGTTGAATTGCCCCATATTCCTTCTGTGGAGCCTGAGTCAAATTCACGATTGTTGTTTCAATATGGGAAACGCTGTGTCATTGACTTTACCTGTTAGCTTGCTGGCAAATCTCAAAGCAGCGCTAGTTCGTTGAATAAACTTTTCCTAATGACGAAAACTAACTTGCTAAATATTGACTTAGATGCCCGAGGAAAGTAGTATATGAAGTTTGCATGAATCTGTAATCATTGAAAACTCTTCGAACTCTTTCGCAAACATTAAATATAATTTTACACCAAGAGCTCTGGCTTGAACTGCATTTTTAACCAAATGTTTGTTTTAGTTAATTAGCGATTTTCAAAGGCCTGACCTATTTTCCGCGCCAAAAGAAACTAAAAATATAACGCCTGTCCAAAAGCTGTGGAGAAGTTGGTGGAACATTGTCCGATTAGCTTCCAAATTCAAAGGATTTCCGGCCATGGTTTGAAAAACGGTTAGTAGAGAACACAACCTCAGGTCAATTCCAAAACTCTGATAGGTTGGCTTTTTAATGAGGACTTTCTGAGACACGCAGGTAAGCAAAAATTAGGAACAACCTACCACATCAGCCGTATGCATTGTGTCCACTGAATGGCGATGGCGATCCAAGTTTATGGAAAGGACACAGAAAAATTAGTTTCTCAAACAAATTTTATAGAAAACTAATCTATTTACATTCAGAATTTAGAGGAAGTGTTTTGGTTGGTCAGACATGGGATTAGGAACCTCTTCTAGTCCGGAGCGTAGTTCTTTGATTTTCAGGGAAATTCAGGTAAGTGCTACAGTTTAATTTTAGGGTGAGGGCTAAGGTTTGGGTTAGGGCTAGTGTTAGGGTTACTATTCGATTACTCGGACCGCGTGGTCAGCCCAATGTGTGTATTGTGTGGAGTGGCTGACTGGCGGACTGAGAGTCAGGCTTCAATGGCTCCTTCATACTGTGGCCTTTATGGCACTCTCACTCCGTGGGATCCGAGTCAGGTGTGTTGGCACGCCCAGGGGCGGCTCCGGCCGCGCCAGTCACCTGCGCCCTCTCCCATCTCCGGTCTTTTTGACTCTGTCTTGACACCGGGCTCAGGTGGGGGAGGAAGAGAGAGTGTGGTAGCTGCAGCGCAAGGCTCCTATCACTTAAAACGAATTCACGCGCAATTCACCGTCCCTGCACCACCTGGTGTGGTGCATACGGTGGACCTCGTCGAAATCGACGGTCGAACTGTCAGTGTGCTAAGGTTAGGGCTAGGTTTAATTTTAGGGCTAAGGTTTGGGTTAGGGCTAGTGTTAGGGTTACTATTCGATTACATTTACCCTTTCTTGATTTCTGTGCAAGATCACCTTTTTCACCAAGGGGGGCCTTATTCGGATGTCTTACATTTTCATTGTTTAAACTTTCATTGCTGAATGCATATTCTGCACTGCAGTCTAACGTTCCCTGTCGTCTAATGTTTGCAATCTGCCTGTTGCGTACTTCTTCTGAAGCAAATCGGACCAGTTCTTTTTTCGGCTTTGATGATGATGTTTCATAATGCTCAGTCAATACGTTTTCTCTGACCGCCAGCATTACGACAATATAACAAACATTTTTTTGACAGAAGTGTTTACTCAAAAATAACTTCAATGGATGAGTTGCCCCTAAACACTGGGTTTCCGGAGCAAAAAACCCAGAGTTACCCCGACTGCGAAGTTATCACAGCCCGTACCAGGTCCTTCATAGGTGTTCATGAGGAACTTAAGTCAGATAGATCTAGATTCTACACACTCAGCAATTTTACACTACCGAGCGCATGGCATTGGTGTTCGAAGAACGCAGCTGCCAACGGGAAAAGACGGCGGACGAAGCCGCTGGGCAAACGGTTTAAAATACGAACGAAAACGCGAGTCCTGGAATGTCATTAAGTCCATCGTTAGCTGGTGGCAGTATAGGTCTTCGTTAAGGGCTTTAAGTAAAGAAAACTTCAACAAAATAAATACAAAATTTATAGACTGGTAGAAATTAGCCCCACACGCACCACAGTTGTTAAAAAGACATCGGCCGGGCGCATCACCATGCCATTCAAACTAGGTGCTCCGCAGGTCAATGGTTTAACAATGCGGCGAGTAAGCAGATTAACACTGCCAGCAAAAACAAGGAGACTGGAATGGCCATTTTGGGCTCATCAGTCCTCATCAGCTAGTCACACCAACCCCAGGTGGTGCGCCACCCAAGGCTCGAACCCCCGACCTGTTAATCAGAAGTCAATGCTCTAAACATTGAGCATCGGGGCCATTGTCTTGCCGGTTTAGATCAGGAATATTGACATACGTTGACGAATGCTAACCGATCGCTAATGGAACTCACTCGTTCCGATCTGCCTTGGGGCTCATTCTCAAGCCCCGCCAACAGCCTCAAAGTGGCTAGTAGGCGTACAGGTAGATGAACAATGCCGATAAAGACAAGCGTCATTCAAATAAGGTTGCACTAGCGGAAAAGACCTACTTCTGTGCCCTAAATGAGTGACGCCAGATTACGCAATTCAGAACTGTTATCAGTGGCAGCTGGGAAGGATGCCAGGTTGCATTTGACGAGTATGAATTTACCTGTGCGCGTTCAATGCAACAGATGCTAGTGGATAACAGTTAGTTGGACTCGTAGAACCACCACGGGTCACCAGCTGCATCAAACAACAGGCCTTTTTTGAGGATAGTATTGGATCAGTCTTCTGGTGTCAAATACGAGAGCTAAAGATCTTATGCCATTTGAAAACATAGTGATGCATGTGCCATTTGAGTGTGGGTCGTGGATTGGAACTATTTTAAACATCTCCCGCACTGACGTACACGCCACCCTTTTAGCAGTAAAATGTGGTGCTTCAGTTCAAATAGCTACATGACTCTCTGTTGAGCGCGTTGATTCAAGTCCAGCTACGCTACCCAAAGCGTCTGCGAACTCTCTGTACACCCAAATACCTTCCAAACTGTATACCTAAAAAACACAAAATAAACTGTAGATTGAACGCTAATTTTATTGAGATGGATACTGAGAGATAGACTTTCACCTGAGCACCATCGTTCATGAGTATAATTCGATCTGCTCTTTTTAAATCTGTGGAAAAATTTCCAGTTGTTGAATAGTGGATTAAGAAAGTGGATTTTCGACACTGACTGGAATGCAAGTCACAGGACGCGCTTCGGTGGCTTTGATTACCTTTTTACTATGGCTGCTTAGTAAACCTTCTTTTGGGAGATGAGGTCGAATAAAGGGATATCAAACCCGTTGTTTCTCGTCTCCTTGTCAAAGCGAACATCCATCAAACATTTTGGCAGAGAACTTACTCTTGCGAGAAGAAGATTCTTATAAAAAAGGTAATCATCACGGGTCAGAGATGGCGGAGTCGAGAAACCTTGTCAGAACCTTACCGAATGACCCATGTCTATACAGAAGGGAGAGGACCATTAATAGATACCTTTTTGAGACTGCTCTATCCACTGCTTTTTGTAAGAAGCCTCGCATTGTGGTTCTACTCTCCACGGAGTTCTCCTTCTGTTAGATGCGGAATTTATGGTAGTCATCTCCATCATCCACACGCCACTCGCCAGTAAACGCAGGAGCATTGTGTATTTTGTTTTCACTAACTGATCTAAGTTCATTCTCTCATACAACTACCCCAGAATCATTTTAACCGTCTTGATCTTGTAAAAATGGTTGGCAAATGAAACTTCCAAGGGTTCAAGGTATATATTTGTGGACGTAGCCACTTTCAGCCAAACCCATTTCACTTGAAATATAAAGTAAATAAGGTCATACTTCCTTATTTGCTGTTGCCGCTGCTCCTCTTCCTAATTTACCTATCATATTTTTTTTCGCAGGCACCGGACGTTATTAAAACTTTGATAAAATTTGGAACTAAAAGTTTTCCGCGTGCATTTCACAGATTACTTCTGCCTTAAAGGATAAATAACGAGGAAAGTGTGTGTGTGTGTGCGTGTGTATGGTGTATTTGCCCCCTAAACGGGCCACGTGGTAGATGCGTTGGACCAACACGGGGGCCACATTAGGGCACGGCAGGCGTTATTCGGGTTGCGCTCCCATAACAAATGCCGAACATGGATGTGTGGTGGCACACCTAGGGGCGGCTAGGACTTAGGGGACCCAGCCGCGCCAGCCACCTGCGTCCTCTCCCGCCTCCGGTCTTCTTGACTCTGTCTTGACACCGGGCTCAGGTGGGGGAGGAGGAGAGAGTGCGGTAGCTGCAGCACAAGGCTACTATCACTTAAAACTAAATCACGCGCAAGTCACCGTCCCTGCTCAACTTTCCCATGAGCATACGGTGGACATCGTCGGACTACGACGGTCGAACTGTCGTGTATGGTGTATGGTGTAGGGGTACTAGTTAGGGGCAGCACCGTACAGCTTGCATTTGGTCGCTCCATTTGTCTCGTACAGGCAGTGAATGCTTTGTGGCCGCCTCTAACTGGTACCCAAATCTCACCTGTGGCTCCTCGAAGTTGGGTTCTTCCCAGTGGCCACACCCCCGGGCAACCGCCACGACCGGCGGGCTAAACCAGGTGAGGGTCTCCGGTGTTGTGTGTGCCTCCACACCCGGTATGTCTGACTCCCGAACTTCCAACCTCCCCCACCTCTCAAAAAGTCCTACGGTGGGGGCGACAGCAACCCCGTAGGCGGCCCAGGCTAACTCGGGTCGTTCTTCCACTAAAACAAAACCGTGACCCATAGTGGAGTTCGGCAGTCGTCTGGGATGTCCGAGCAGCCCTATTTAGGGACAGCACTGATTGCCTCCTCGCGGAGGAAGGGGCTAGAAAAGGTGCCCTAAACAAATGCTGGTTATCACGTCTTCTGCAGCCGGCCACGGCTCGCAGATCGCAAAATACGCGGTCGTAAAACTCAAACAAACAACAATACCCTCCGTCCCCATCCCCCTCACCATACCCTCCAGGCTGCTCAGGTGAATCCACTCACACTAGCAGCCTGGAATTTTCGTTCCGTTTTAGACAATCCTAGGAGCAACCGGCCGGAACGGAGGACCGCACTAATCGCTCGGGAACTGGCGTGCTACAAGGTGGACATTGATGTGCTCAGCGGGACCCGATTCTCTAAGCAGGTCAGCTGGAGGAGGTGGGTGCCGGCTGCACCTTCTTCTGTAGCGGCCGGCCAAAGGCAGAGCGACGCGACGCTGGTGCTGCCTTTGCCACCCGGAACGACATCGTGGGACGTCTGCCCTGTCTGCCGCAGGGTATCAATGATCGCCAGATGAGCCTCCACCTGCCTCTTCGGGGAGACCAGTTCGCCACCATCATCAGCGCCTACGCTCTCCCAATTACGAGCTCTGATGCGGCAAAGGACACATTCTACGAGGACCTGCACGCCCTGCTGGCGACTTTGTCGAAGGTGGACAAGTTAATTGTCTTTGGTGACTTTAACGCCCGCGTTGGGACGGACCACGCTGCCTGGCAGGGAGTGCTGGGTCCCCACGGTCTCGGTAGCTGTAACGATAACGGTCTCCTTCTTATGCGAACGTGTGCGGAACACCGTCTCCTGCTGACCAACACCTTCTTCCGCCTTCCGACGCGGGAGAAGGCCACGTGAATGCACCCTCGGTCGCGGCGCTGGCATCTGCTGGACTATGTTCTCGTCCGGAGGCGAGATCGACAGGACGTGCTGGTAACCAAGGCGATCCGCTTTCCAGATGGTTGGACAGATCACCGCCTCGTCATCTCCCAGATGAGGCTCCGACGGCAACCCCGACGAAGGCCCCAAGGTAAGAGGCCACCATGTAAGTTAAATACTCTTTTATTTAATTTGCCTGCTCACTATTTTGATTTTAGCAACCAAATAACCGGGAAACTGGAGGACCTGCATGCTCCAGATGCTAACGCTACCGTGGAGACACGATGGTGTCAACTGCGAAATGTCATCCAGTCCACCGCCCTCGATGTCCTCGGACGCACACGCCGTTGACACCAGGACTGATTTGACAACAATGACGCCGACATCATCAACTTACTCGCGGAGAGGAATGGACTATACAAAGCCTACATGGACCTTCGGACTGACGCCACCAAAGCAGCCTTTTTCAGATGCCGGCGCCTTGTACAACAACGGCTGCGGGAGATGCAGGATGCCTGGTTGACGCGAAAGGCTGAGGAAATCCAGGGGTATGCGGACCGCAATGAAATGAAAAACTTTTTAAAAACCATCAAGGCCATCTACGGCCCGTGTATCAAGGGGTCCGCACCGCTGCTCAGCTCTGACGGCACAACACTGCTGACAGAGAAATCGCAAATTCTGAAGTGCTGGGCCGAGCACTTCAGAAATGTCCTTAATTGCTCATCAGCCATCTCCGATGCTGCCATTGACCGGCTCCCTCAAGTGGACACGAACAATGACCTGGATCTGCCGCCTTCCCTACCAGAAACCATCCGGGCCGTGCAGCAGATTTCCAGCGGTTAAGCACCGGGATGCGATGCAATCCCACCGGAAGTCTACAAGTATGGTGGGCCCCAGCTGATGGCAGAACTCACAACACTCTTCCAGGAGATTTGGCGCCAAGGACAAGTTCCTCAGGATTTCAAAGATGCGACCATCGTCCATCTCTACAAGCCGAAGGAGAACCGGCAACTCTGTGATAATCACAGAGGCATCTCGTTACTCAACATCGCAGGGAAGATCTTCGCCCGTATCCTTCTCAGTCGTCTTAACGGTCACATAGAGCAGGGCCTGCTCCCGGAAAGCCGATGTGGCTTCCGCCGACACCGCAGAACAACCGATATGATCTTTGCCGCCCGCCAGCTACAAGAGAAGTGTCAGGAGATGCGAACTCACCTATACACTACCTTCGTGGATCTAACGAAAGCCTTTGACACGGTGAATCGTGACGGACTGTGGAAAGTCCTGCAGAAATTTGGTTGTCCTGAGCGGTTCACGCACATGGTGCGTCAGCTTCATGACGAGATGACAGCGCGCGTCACTGACAACGGGACGGTATCCGAAGCATTCGCTGTGACCAACGGAGTGAAGCAGGGCTGCGTACTGGCCCCCACCCTCTTCAGTCTCATGTTCTCGGCTATGCTGATGGACGCCTACCGTGATGAGCAGCCTGGTATCCGCATCGCCTACAGAACTGACGGGCACCTTCTCAACAGTCGGCGTATGCAGGCTCCAACGCGCGTGTCTACGACTACAGTCCATGACTTGCTCTTCGCGGACGACTGCGCCCTTAACACCGTGACGGAGGAGGACATGCAAAGGAGCATGGACCTCTTCGCCGAAGGCTGCGCCGATTTCGGATTAACAATCAGTACAGCCAAAACGGTTGTCATGCACCAGCCGCCACCCAGCACGGAATACAATGCTCCTCGAATCAATGTCAACGGTGCTCAACTCAAAAACGTGGAAACCTTCGTTTATCTAGGAAGCACGATGTCGCGCAACACGAGAATCGATGACGAGGTTGCCCAACGGATCTCCAAAGCTAGTCAGGCCTTCGGCCGGCTGCAGGCCTCCGTGTGGAATCGCCACGGTATTCACCTGAACACCAAACTGAAGATGTACAAGGCCGTCGTCTTGACGACACTCCTTTACGGAGCGGAAACCTGGACCGTCTACTCGAACCAAGCCAGGTAGCTGAATCCTTTTCATCTCAGCTGCCTCCGCAGAATACTGAAGCTGAGATGGCAAGTCAGGATCCCGGACACGGAAGTCCTGGAGCGGACCGGAATCCTCAGCATCCATGCCATGCTGAGGCAAGTGCAACTGCGATGGAGCGGCCACCTGGTAAGAATGGACGACGAGCGACTACCCAAACGAATTTTCTACGGAGATGTCGCTACGGGTGCTCGTCGGCAGGAAGGTCAAAAACGACGCTACAAGGACACTTTGAAGAAATCGCTGAAGCAACTGCAAATCAACTCGGCGACCTGGGAGGACCTCGCACAGGATAGACCGGCATGGAGAAGATCAGTGAAGACTGGTTCAGCAATTTATGAGGCCAGCCGGATCGCCGCCGCCAAGGCCAAAAGAGCGGCACGAAAGTCACTAGCGCCCCGGACCAACACCACCAATGCCCAGGCCCTGCCAACATGCCCGCACTATCAACGCATCTTCCGCGCTCGAATCGGCCTGGTTGGACATCTTCCTACGCAATGCACCAACAATCCGACACTTCCAATTTCTACGTAAAATTCTGCCAACCCTCCTTCTGACTCCCCCACCCTCACTCCTGGCATCAATTTCATTACTCCCACCATCATAGAGACCACATCCATCTACTCATCGCTTCTTACCCCCACGACCGCAACCACCACCGCCTTTACTACTACCACCACCACCACCACCATCAGCGATGGGGAATCTCTCCTAAGCTGTACTCAATGCGACCGCACATTCACCTCACGCATCGGCCTGGTCGGTCACTTGCGAATACATCGTACAGAGACCGGTGAGCCAGTGCCTGGAGCACCATCACACAGCAGAGATCGTCGCCTCCACTGCCCTCACTGTCCTCGCGCATTCACTCATCGCATGGGCCTATTCGGTCACTGCGCATCCATGACAGTGGAATTCACCACAATGCCGACAACACCGATACACCATGCAAACCCTCCGCTCCTGCCATTCTTAGCGCCCCTGCCACCCCCACTACCATGAATGACATCGCCCCAGCCTCTACCGATTTCTCCTGCCCACACTGCGCCCGCAACTTCAACTCACGCATCGGCCTGGTCGGTCACCTGCGAATCCATCGCACGGAGGCTGGTGAACCAGTGCCTGGGGCTCCGACATACAGTCGACGTGCACGCTTTCACTGCCCTCACTGCGCCCGCACATTTACACACCGCATGGGCCTATTAGGACACATGCGCCTCCACGACAACCTCCGGTAAACCACCGGAGGCTAAGCTACATCAGAGAACACACTACCTACACCAATACATCGACAACACCCTCACAATCACTATTTACCAGAGTATATCACGGTTTCCTAGAAACCGTGGCTGGGAAGTCTGCCAATCTGACGCTTCCACCAGACCACGCCGTCGGCTCAGTGTATGTGCTGTGTGTGTCGAGTGGCTGACCAGTGGACTGGGAGTCAGACGGCGATGGCTGCTCCATATCCCCTGAGTTAGTGAATCCTGGTGTGTGCGTTATGGGGGCCAGGTCGTGCTGTGGCGCGCGAAGACGGGTACGCCGATCCGTCAGCTAATGCGCCCACTCCCACATCAGGAAACTGACCGGCTCGGACAGTGTCTGATGGTGGGGGTGGGGGAGAGAGTGAGGTCGATAGCTCAGTGCATGTTCCTCACTATAAACAATCTGACGCGCTTAAAACTATCACGGTGCGCTAAAAGCTGTGGCTTGGAAGGTTGCCAACTGACGGGATAACTCGGACCGCGTGATCAGCCCAATGGGTGTTTTGTGTGGAGTGGCTGACTGGCGGACTGAGAGTCAGGCTGCAATGGCTCCTTCTTAATGTGGTTTTTATGGCACTCCCACTCTGTGGGATCCGAGCCAGGTGTGGTGGTACACCCAGGGGCGGCTCCGGCCGCGCCAGTCACCAGCGACCTCTCTCATCTCCGGTCTTCTTGCCTGTGTCTCGAGACCGGGCTCAGAAGGGGGAGGAGAAGAGAGTGCGGTAACGTTGAGTGCCGCGGTTGGAAGGTTGCCAACTGACAATTACACTCAGACCTCGCAGTTAGTCCAATGTGTGTTGTGTGGAGTGGCTGACTGGTGGTCTGAGAGTCAGGCTGCGATGGCTCCTTCTTAACGTGACCTCTGGCTATCTCACACATGTGAGATGTAAGCCGTCCAACCCCCCTGTTGTGTGAAATCCTGGTGCTTGTGTTTGGGGGGCCAGGTCGTGTACGTAGTACACGTAGACGAGGTCACCAGCAGCTGCGCCCAGCTTCCGCATCAGACAACTGACCGGCTCGGACAGTGGTCTGATTGTGGGGGTGGGGGAGAGAGTGAGGTCGAGAGCTCAGCGTATTTTCCTCACTATAAACAATCTTACGCGCTTGAAACTATCACGTTGCGCTAAAAGCCGTGGCTTGGAAGGTTGCCAACTGATGGGATAACTCGGACCGCGTGGTCAGCCCAATGTGTGTTTTGTGTGGAGTGGCTGACTGGCGGACTGAGAGTCAGTCTGCAATGGCTCCTTCTTAATGTGGCCTTTATGGCACTCCCACTCCGTGGGATCCGAGCCAGGTGTGGTGGCACGCCCAGGGGTGGCTCCGGCCGCGCCAGCCACTTGCGCCCTCTTCCATCTCCGGTCTTCTTGACTCTGTCTTGACACCGGGCTCAGGTGGGGGGAGGAGGAGAGAGTGCGGTAGCTGCAGCGCAAGGCTACGATCACTTAAAACTAATCCACGTGCAAGTCACCGTCCCTGCACCTCCATGGTGTGGAGCATACGATGGACATCGTCGGACTACGATGGTCGAACTCGCGTGTGCATATAACCGAAACGCCATACTTAGTGCTCTGGAATCTGTCTTACTGTTAACATGTTAGCGAGCAAAGATGGACAAAAACGTACATAAGTACGTCCACATATCCACATACAGTAATACAATACGTGCGTACCACACGTGAGTAGCATAAGCTACCTTTAGTTTATGAGAAAGCGAACTGAAAGCGATTCAAAGTCAGTAAGCATGTCCAGTTATCTTAACTGTTGAGGCACTTATAAAACGTGATAGAAAAAAAGGAGTCGTTGCCATATGAAAAATCTAGTGTGCGTTGAGGTTTTGATTTCTAATCTGGTATATAGCGATGAAAACGTTTCATGATATAACACCATGGCGCAAAATATTTGGAAATTTTCGATAGCATTCATTCGTAGCATGCTTTTGAACATTTTCCCTAAGTGTAGATGTCCCTTCAGAATGAGAAACAGCATTCTTGGAATGTGTCTGGTCATAACTGGTGTCCTTGAAATCATTACTGCTGGAAATGGGCGTACAGTGTCCTTAGAAGTTGCACAATAAAAATAAAATCCTTTAGCTCTAGTATATAGGTTGCATAAGTTTTATTGAAGTTAGCTGAAAATAATCCTCCAGTTGGTTTGTTCAGTGTCTACACGTTTCGGAGTTTATTTTTTTTGCTTGTCTGATGGGGCACATTTCCACACCTCAAGTTCTTGTGATAGCTTTTAACGAGGTTTTTGTACCTGCAATGCTGGCCCTAAGATCATAATGCCGTAACTTGGTGATGTCGCTTCGAAGCATCAGTTCCCGGAGAGTGATCAGTGGCTTTCCATTCAGAAAATTGTTTAACACTGAATCCCAAACACAACTGAATCCCTCTTAAGAGCCGCTGGGAATGACATTTCGACGTGTTCGATTTACTTAGAGCAAACTAATATCGTTCTTTTCCTATTTTTAAGCTTAAATGTAAATCAGATGAAGTCTACATTTTTTCCGAAAATATGCATATAATATTAGTAAGGGATTGTCATTATGATATGAAAATTTCAAACTCGTTTAGACAAAGTACCAGACTATCCAGTACATTGATTTAGAAATGAAATCACGAACTTTCAAAACTTAAAACCAAAAGATAACACGGCTGTTTCGATTTGAACAAGGCTATAATATGGGTAGGAGGAAGTATTATATAAATTCTGCAGGAATGTAAGCAGGCAAACTGCACAAAAACTGCGAATAAACTCGACAGAAATGAGCAAATTGTGCATTATTTTTACCTGACACATCCCGCCTACTACGCTCATAGTCATAGTAGACTAAAAATAATTAATTTGATGGTACTCATTCTTTGACATGCTGGAAATATACCTTATCTGGCTTTTGAACAAGACATTGCCGTGTCAAGGCTGCCATTATTCCAATGTCGCGGGGAAGGAGGCAGATGCCGCGAGTGCCAGTTTTAGAAGTGTGGAAGCAGCAGCCGAAAGTTCAAAATGGAGGCCGAACTTGTTAAGTGCCCCCTAGGAAACGCTCTTTGGGGTCGGCGGGATAATAAGTAACTGCAGCCCTACTTTGACCATTCAGGGCTTAGGTAAAGCTGCTTGCTTTTTAGAGATCATAAAATAATACGTAATAACTTCTTTGTAGGTAGGTTTGTTGTGGGCATCAGCGTGGTAAGACTCGTTAGGAAAGTAGGAAAGAAGTATTAAAAAATACCTAAGAAATCTTAAAAACGGATTAGCTACACTGTTTAGAGCCCTCTTTTATGCATACAAAAAGCGCCAAGCAGGTCTATAAATGATATAAGGAATTGTATAGGTAAGGAGTACTTGTATGGCCAATTAAACAGGACGTGAGAATATGAACGATCGGCCCAAGTAATAAAAGTAGCCTTGTGCAGAATTCAAATAAGGGTAAATATGCATCGTATTTCTAAGAACCGTCCTAAGTTAAACCTAAACTTTAGCCCTCACCTTAAACCTGACCCTACCCTTCACGCTAACGCTACAGTAAACACAACCCTTAACTATAAACTTAATCATAAACGCCAACTTTAACTCTACCTTTAAACCTAACCCGTTAAACGTAAATTGAACCCTCACCATAAAAATCAACCCTATTTTCTTTGGAATTCAACATGAAGACACCTAGGTGCATTGTTGTCGGACTAGATGTTGGTATGGCGAACCGGCCCAAAGTTACCATGCGCATCATGGGGATGAAAACCAAAACCGACTAAACCTCAAAGAGGAATCTGGGGTAGTGTATCGCAGCCCATGCCTAAACTGTTCTTGTACCTACACAGGTCAGACTAACGCATGCTGATATCATGCATACATGAACATAAGTTGACTGTGCGACGGGGCGATGAATTATCGCCAGTTGCTGCACACACCTACGAAACGGGTCATGAGTCCAACTTCGCAGCCGTCAAGATAATCACCCAAGCCGGAAACAAGACGAGCCAATAATTGATTGAATCCTGGCCCACGGATATGAACTCAATAAATCGATGTGTCGATTTGGCGCCGGCGTACAGAGCTCTGCACCAGTCACTTCCAAACTTGCGTCGGTGATCATTGATTGTTTTAACCCCCTATAAGTGGCGCCATTTTGCTGCTGCTGTTACCTCCGACGATGGAATCCTGCGAGAGTTCGAAAGCTAAGAATAATAAACACATTGATCCAGAGCTCAGACCGACTTCTCCTTCACTCATGCAATCTCCTGGGACTCGAATCATCGCATTCATCCGTAAATACACCTATGTTGTGGGCGGTTCCTGTTCTCATGTCCTGTTTAGAGGGCCATGCAAGTTATCCTCACAATTATGCATGTTCTAACTCAATCAGGAGCATTCTTTACTGATCGGTGTTTCCAATATTTAAAAAATGACCAATAGCAGGCAAATCCGCTAGTCAAATTCTTCCAGACTGAGCTACCTTAAATTCTCGATGGATCTTCTATATTGCCCAGCTGCACCACTACTGTTTAAACATTTCGAAGTTATTTTAAATGGGCACGGTTCCTATGGGATCAGAGAACACTTAATTAGCTAAACTTCCGCAGACAAATTGGAAACCTGGATGTCGACGAAATGGACAGGAATTAGTAATCATACAAAGTGTGAAGGTCACTGCGTCTGTACAGGCAGGGTGAAATTTCAAAAAAACACTTGTTCTCTGTTCGACATGACGCATGCTTGCTGTCCGCACGCTTGAGCTCCATATGACATACGCATCGACGCACCACTGTGGTTAATTTTTATGGGCTCCATTGCCAAGAACAATATAGTGACAGTCTTTTTAGTACTTCATGCTAGTCAACAAATACAATTTTAGGTAATGGTTGAACGCGCAGTTTGACGTAGTTCAATATGCTTTTTGGGCCAAGAGGTACATCTCGAACGGCCGTTCGTAACCCGAAATGTTTGCAAGTAAATTATCCATAAGTGAGCATGATAATAACCCGTAACACATGTCTTATTATCCTAAACCTTGCTATTCATACATAATGCAGTCATATTCTTCGTTCGTATACATGAACGTTCGTAAAAAGGAGATTTTTTTGTACTCAAAACTTCCGCTTTTATTCGATGAGTTCTTTTTACTCAATCTCCACTAAGAGTCATTGAAAACTTGGAATATTTTTCATTCTGTCATTTAAAGAGGAGAAAAGAATGGTACTGTTCAATATGATAGTAGTTTACGCATCGCTTGAAATTCTTTCAAACACTTATTTTATCAACTTTTCAAGGAGATCATTATTCCCTCTAATGACATGAACAGCGGAATTTTCTATACGACAGGCTGGCATTAGTTCTCAGTCAGTAACTTCTGCAGACCTGTTTTAGCAGTCATGCCTTCTTTCACACACAGCTGTCCTCTACTCATTTGATGCCACCTGAAAGGAGCTTTAAGTGGAAAAAAAGGTTAAGTATAGTTAAACTGCATCTTACCTATTTGCATATAATGCTTATATTCAAATATTCCTTTAAAAAACCCCCTCAACAATTTATTTCGAAGGCTTGCTCAATTTCCCAGTAATCCAAGTTTTTTTGATACGCTTTTAAATGTCTTTATAAGTCCGTATACAGTCAAAGTAGTGGCATTAAATGTTTATACCTCCATCCCTAGTCCAGTGATTCCTAGTTCCACTCGAAACCTAGCATAATTGTATGTGCATTTTCACGCACAGTCACCCTGTAAAATACGCGATTGTGTCTTTTCGGTCCGCACCTAGTATGATCCAAGCTCAAGTACGGCAGGGTTGTAAGTAGTAACACAGAATTTATCCGCGTGTCGAACGCCCAATATAGTCTGTATGTTTTGGTAGCTGAGAAAATCACGTTGAAGCTCATTCTGACAGGAGGTTCCACTTGCGCGTGTCGGAGCAAAGGTGAGCTCGAGTACTCGCACAAATGAGGGTCATGACGGCGCAGACCAATCGCGAATTTGAGAGGCCGGTGGTTTATTTCTGTCTGATGCAGCATGCTCGTTTGGCGTGTGGGCTTCGCAATTTCTACAGCTTCTAGCAAAATAAAGGCGTTAGTCACGCAGGATTCAAATAATTTGAAAAAAAAGAAAGATGGCTTGCCTTCTCTGTCACCCTAGTTCAGCATAGCTCAAAAGCAACAATTTTTTGTTGGGTCCGATGATTTTTTCCTATACCAAAAAAAGGTCACGGTAAGACGTCGAACTTGTCGGGAGGAGGCAACACATGGTGCAGAAAATCCCATGCAAAATCGCAGGCGTGAACTCGGTTGACAACAAAAAATTTAACGTCTGTCAAATTACCAAATATTAAAAGCCCAATTAACCTACGTTAAAACGCTCCAGATTGGTCCAGCGTGAAAGATTTCTGCAAACAAAAAGTAAATAATGCGCGATTATTATTATTATTCTTGTCATCACGGCAGCACAATTGTTGGAAATGCACTTTGCCGACAAAAGCAAGGGAAACTGGAGTGGCCATTTCTGGCTTATTAGCCGTCATCAGCCACTCATAACCAACCTCAGCTGATGTACTACCCGAGGCTGGAGCCTACGACCTACCGATAAAAAGTCCAAAGCTCTAACCATTGAGCTGCAAGGTAGAGCGGTACGAGTGAGGTCCATTAGCGATCAGTGAGCGTTCCTCAGTGAATGCTTGAAATGTGGCTGTCCGATGACGGCAAACAAATCAAAATGTAACCATTTCTGTCCTTTGTGTCTTTGATTACAATCTTTCAGATCACTTTGGTAATGTCGCATTCATAATGTTTGAACAGGCCTTCGAGGCAAAACAGATATGCCAATTTCATTCCTGCAGTCAATAAATGCTAGTACTCATCACACTTAATATAACGCGTCAGGGAGTAGAGAAGTTGCTCAAATATTCTTGCAGTTCATTATGTACCTAAACTCCTCTTCGGATTTAAGCAGTTACCGTAATAAAGACTACCATTCAAGACTGAATCGCCCAGCTCGCCTCTCTTGCTGCACTGAGAATCATTAATTTGAATGCTATCCGATACATACGCTCTACCTCTGTCTGCAGACTACAGCTCATCAGCTGGATGCAGATCAACATTATGTTTAATCTATTGAACTCGAGTGAAAAATAATTATTTAACACAACATCTGCACCAAATTAATATCAGACAACTATATCTTCGCTTTAACCGATTCGCTATCAGAAACACCTGTAAAAACCTCCTATCTGGGTGATTATGCATCGGCCTACATTCTCGGTCTACCGATCTCATGCAATTTTAATGAAAATTCTGAAATCAGTTTCCGATCGGGAAGCAGTACTTAAGTATGTTTATGAAATTGGTTATCATGCAGCATAATCCTAAGATGGTTCAGTCACAAAGGAATGCCAGCCTTTATATCCTCTTCTTTTCGACCAACTGTGTAAGCGACACTCAGTACAATCAACTAATCATGTAGCAGGCAATTTTTCGATGACATTTTGGTGCCGCTTTAAATTCAAATATATTTTATAGAAGACCTGCCCAAAAGTATTCCTTTTTATACTAGTTTGCCAGGGAATCACGTCTTCTCCAAAGTTTGTACTCACAGGGGGGGGGGATAATTTTGGGTTTTAGAAGTTTCTAATTAGGAGGTTTTTAAGCCTGTGCGATGTCCATTCAAATAGCATCGTATCTGATTCAAGCGAAAACGCGAGTCCCAGGCAGTAATTGAGAAGAAGTAGACGCTGGGACAAGAACTTTGCTTGTCTGACGTTTCGGATTCATGCTTGAACCCAGCATTAGAGACAGCATCAAATAACCCACACCTGCTCCCGAAACGTCAGGCGAATGAAGTTCTTGTCCAAGCGTCTCAGCGTCTACTTCTCGGCATCGTATCTGTTCGTTTATGAAGGCTCCTCCTCAAGTATACGACTATCCATCGCAAAAATGTGGGAGTCCTCTATTATGCCTTCTTATTGCCATCGAGAAATTTGTGTTTCCGTATATGGAACGTATACAGTTAATAGACTGTAAACCCTAAGGACTAATCCAACGTAAAGTCAGGCTCAAAATTACTCGAGAATGGAAAAAAAAACTTCTAAACACCCAAATAGAACTTTTATTTCAGTATAAACTTTGACCAAAACGTTATTTGTTGCCAAAAGAGCATAAAAGGGACATTTTTGTCCATGTTCTCTGTAAACTATAAGGATATCGAAAATAAATATAACAAGGTATACTAAGTCATCTTTTTTCCGAATGTGGTTTGTGTAGGCAGCTGGCGAGACGGCCAGCATCGTAACAGGCCTTAAATACTCGAGGATCATGCTACACGATAGTAAATAATACCAGCCCACTTTATTAAACGCATTTTGGAACTTCGGTTAAAATTTAAGGAGATCAATAAGGGACGGTAATAGTAGCTTACTTGGTTGGTGAGGCGGCAGTGTATGTTGAGAGGGGATTTTTTAAGCCTAGAGACACGAAACGGTAAGGCATTTGCTGGTGGGCTCCGTTACCCCCCTCCTCCCTAAACGAGTCTCGTTTTCAGTCATTAAAGTTGTTTATGCCAGTAAACTAGGTTGCTTTGGAACTCCCTGGGGAATATTGTTCGCTGTTTTAATCACATCAACCCCTTGCATCGTAAGTGCTAGCATCAAAACTTCCCACGACTGCACCACCGAGGCCAACAATTGTTTTTTTTCACAAGGATGCACTCTCAATTCCCGCATGTAGTACCGCTCTCCATCGTCTCCCGGCAAGCGAGTGATGCAATTTCGGAGGGATCGAACGAAGTACCTATATACTGGATGATTTGTAAGATGAGCAATAGAAAAGACAGTGATGGACTTTAATGCCTTGCTTGCCTATGCTGGCAACTGACCTTGACTGACCTATAGGATCAACTTACTACTTACAGGAGTAACATGTTGGCTTGGAGTGGATTAGGATATCGGTATCTAACTAGGCTGCAAGGTACCAAAAGCTGTTTGGATAAGAAGACCGTAGAAAAGAAGAAAAACTGTGTTCGTGAATGATATGCAACGATGATGATTATGATAAGGATGATGCTGTTGCTGTTGCTGATGATGATGATAAGGATGAGGATGTTGTTGTTGTTATTGTTGTTGATTATGATGATGATGCTGCTGCTGATTATTATTATTATTATTATTATTCGATGCCAGTCAGGTGACAGACGATGGTCGTTCGCGTTTGCTCAGGTGCATTCGTCGGTGAAAAACCGGGCGTAACTCTTAGAGTCGCCTTTGTTTTCATAATAATTCAAAAAGTTCGAAACCTATCTGTTTATTTTTCCATTTTCATTCTTTCCTGTGAATCAGGTGAAGTAGAGTGAAACTCTGAGAGTGGCGGTTGATCAATCTTTCATGTTTATTTTCCATGAAGTGTTTGGCTTTTACATGTCTTGCTGTATATAATCCAAATCTTTTGATTACAGCAAAATAGGCTGATAACCAGCGCTAAGATAACAGGATTTGTAAAAAAACTAAACAGTAAATATGGAAATTACCCGGAAATTTGTTCATGCTGTAAAAACTGCAAATACAGAAGTTTTTACAAAGTATGTTGAAAACAACAAACCATAATGCATACACGACAAGTCAGCCATCGATTCGGACGAGGTGCGCCGTGTGACCCACAACAGAGTGGGCGCAGGGATGGTCTTTTAAGCGTGAATTAGTTTACAATGATAGTTGACCAGCGCAGCGTCTACCGCACTCTTATCTCTCCCATTTGGGGCCGATGTCATGACAGAGTCAAGGAGACCGTTGGGAGGATCGGTTGTAGTAGCTAATCAGCCTGACTACGCGTTCCTCACACACCTTGATCACCATATTGAACCAGGATTTCCTCAAACAAAAAACGGAGTGCCCTGAAGTCAAACTCAGTAGAGGCCACAGTAGGAAGGAGTATTTGTAGCCTGACTCTCCATTTTGAAAGGAGGACCAAGTTATTTCGTCATTTGGAAACATTCCAAGCCATGATTTTAGCGCACCTTGATAGATTTCAGATGCGTCAGCTGGTTTATAATAAGGAATATGCGCTGAGAGTTGATCTCACTCTCGCTTCCCATCTTCACTGCCCCAGTCGATTTTCTGAGATGGTTAACCAATTGATGCGAGTACTGAACACAATGGCTGATCAAGCGGTGCTGCCCGTCCACACGCGCTGCATATGACTGGGTTCCCCAACTCTGTTTTCACTCAAAGAGGGTGGGCGGCTCCAATCTCACGTTTGTCAGAGTGTAATAGAGGACACATCGAGAAGTAGCCCAACACTGCATAAAGGGAAAGTATCAAAATATATGTTTATTAGCCTGAATAAACTGCCAAGGTCTGCCAAAATTTAAGGTTTAAGTATGGGGAACCCAGGTGAAAACTTAAATGATATCTGTGATGGCTGAAAAATCATTTGGTGCGCTGCAGTGGATAAAATTTTGAACAGAGTTCGTTTATCTTACAGCAAAAATTAGAGAAGACAATCGATCCGAGTTAGAACCTTGCCAATGGGCAGATATCTGTCTGTAAAGTGACTAGTAATTACGTCGACGACAGATCTGTTGCGCAAAGTTGATTTATCCACTTCTGTCTAGGTCATTCGGGTAGCGAATTTATCTAATGAGAATAATTTACGTCTGCATGAAGGTTTTAACGTAAGTCTTTTTGGCCTGAACTAAACTGAACAAGGAAATCTGATAATCTGAAAGGTTATATGGAGGTGCCTTGCATGGCCGTCTAAACAGGACACGGGAAAAGGAATCGCCCCACCCCCAGCTTAAAATAGGTGGCCTTACGGTAAATATCAGGCACGGTAAATATAGCCATGTCTTAATGCTAACACTAACCCTCACATAAAACTAAACTGTTACCAACATCTTACCTATAGCCCTACGTTAAACCTCAACGCTACAGTCAACACGATAATAACCTTAACCCTTAGTCTAATCATGAACCTAACCCCAAATCTTACCTTCACTTCAAACTTAAACCTAACCCTAAACTTGCCCCCAACCCTTAACATAACCCTAAACATAATTGCCTTGGGATTTAGCGCAAAGCCACATATTCTGTGGGAGGTTCCTTTTCTCGTGTCCTGTTTCGGCGGGCATGCAAGGCATCCCTACCAAAGGTTATTTTAGAAGAGAGGATTGTCACATATTTTAGAGGTCAACTCTCCAGTAATCTTTGTGGTACTCATTTTATAGCTAGTTTTCAGAATTTACAAGAACCCCAGGACTGTCTAATTCAGTCTTTTTGAAATTTATACCAGCTGAGGACTACCTAGGCTGGTAAATGCGGTGCTTTGAGGAAGCCCCGAGAGGATGGATGAACAGGGATGAGGAATAACAATACCACATGACAGTGCCTGCAGGTATCGGTGCACCTTCGTGAAGTGATAGCCTGTGAGGCTGTGGTTAAATTGCTCAATTTGATTTTCGCACGCTTAAGAAGTCCTGTTTACTCCATCCCAGTCGACGGCGTGGAGTTCCATCGATGGCGGCAGCGACGGCTGCTCAGCACGAAAAAACAACCGGCACCTTTCTAGCGAAGCCCGGGGCGTGAACTCGCTTGACTGACCAAAAGCCAGGACAGCAGTGCAATTTTTTAAGCGGATTAACCGCCACCACTCGGCACCCAATTAGCCCACCTCAAAACCCAGTTTGAGGTTAGTCCTGAATAGCCGTTGTGGTCTTTCCTGCTGGCGAAGCTGGAAGCAAGTTTTCGCATGTGTGCACGTCTGTGTGTGCGTGTGTGAAGGGGTCAGATGCGAAAACAAAGTTTCAGATTCTGATAGGCTGCGAAAGGTGCTTGTATACGCCTGCCGAATGTCCTTTAACTGGGTCACGCTGATATCTTTCTCTGTGCTCTCTTCATTGAGCAGCTCAGATAAACTAACTTCAGTACAGAAGTCGATAAAACCGAACTAAACTATAACGCGCCTGAAAAAAATTAGGTTGACTCGGGCAACAGGTCCCAGCGTAATTCACAGAAGGTACAGAATTCGGTGGAGAAGTGATGGAAAGCGTTAAGTGTCTCTCCAAGTAGAAAAGTCGGTAAAAAAACATCTTTAACACTCACCTTGCAATCTGGAACCGAAGGTTCGACTACTTTTTTAAGTTTATGGTTAGGGTTAGAGCTAGAGTTGGAGTTTAGGCCCGAACGGGTTAAAGTTAATCCAAAAGCTAAACACAGCGTTATCTCAACCTTGACCTTTACACTAGCCGTATTTACCAACATCTTCCCCTAATTCTAGATCCTTCCCCAGTAAGCCTGATCTTATCTGCAACTCCAAATCCTAACAATCATTTCGAGCCTAAGACTAATCATAACGCTGATCTACTGTAATCCTAGGCTGAGAGACTGGGTATAAGTATCTGCCAAGGAGTTTCTAAAAGCGACTCTAAACTACCCGTTTGCTTGATAAGGACGACTACTCAGGGAACGGGAATAGGAACGACCTGCAATGCACGTGGCTTTGCGCTAAATTCCGGGGAACTTAGTTGTAGGTTTAAAATGAGGGTTAGGGCTCACTATAGGGTTAAGTTTAAGGTTGAGACTAAGGCCAGGCAGTGCGGTGTTTTGTTTAGGGTAGGACTAGCGTTATGACTAAAGCTGCAGTTTTGGGCTCTATTATGGTCAGTGTTGCGGTCAAGCCACGGGACGTTTTATCCTTCCTGACATTTGTCGCACGGCCACTTAAGTGGTGGGGCATTGCTATTCCTGTGTCCTGATTAGACGGCCACGCAAGTCATCCGTTACGCAAATGCGGAGTTTAAAGACCGATGGTTATGCAACCTCGGGGTAGGACATGTTGTTTCTACACCGATAAGTTTTCCAGCCACTAAGCAACATCCCGTTTTAGGTACTCTGTAAATATGCAAGTTTAATACAGTGGAGCGAGCGAGTGCCTCGAGTTCTTGACATCTGCAACAGTTTTGATATCGGCTTGGTCAGACATGATGATAGCCGCACCAAATATGAGCCAGTACAATACGGTGGACTTGTTGACTGCTTGACGGTGGCTGCGACCAAACTTGTGCATTTACAAACAGGTATTTGGAATAGGGCTGAGGTGACACAACGTACGTGGTCATAGGGAGGTAACTGTGCTACAGAACTCGGCTTCCTCAATTTAGCACCTATAAGTTCTACATGCACAGATTCCTGCCATCAACCCACGCACGGACACCTCGTGGCAATACCACAATGTTAAGCCTAGATGCCTTCGTGTATAAGCTTAGCTTGGAATGGGATTTTATGTCGCTTTCGGAGGCCCGTAGTCTTTTCTTTGTTCCTCTTTGCATCACAGGCAAATGAGAATTCCAACACGCCATCCCCTGTCACCGCCGAGCATATATTCCACAGCTTCAAGCGGCTTCTTCATTCCGTAAACTTAAAAATGTTTGGGTCTCTCCCCTTGTCCTCGGCATCCAACTTATTTTATCAGTAAAAGGTTGAAAACCTCTCCTGCCCGCTATATTAAAGCCAAGTTTAAAGGGATATGGGATAAGCCGAATAACTTAGAAAGCTGTAACGAAAACAGGAAAAATCTGCTTAGTACCGACCCGTGTCGTGTCATTTGCAGAAAGCCGCACATGCTCATTGGTGTTGCGGACAAATTTCATGGATTTTATTGTGACATGTGATCATATTTCTTCTTTTGTGTTTCGCTAGCTTATTAATGAGGCATCGAAGGCCATTTCGCTAGTACTTCTATAAAGGCACATCAATTTTTTCAACTTAGAAATACTTAGAAACTCAGTTATGGCTATAAAAGTCACGTTTACTTGAATCAATTTCAGCAGGTGGTTTCAAAATGGCATCACCGATCAGCACCTGTAGACAGCTCCTTTGACCAATCTGAGGGGTATCTAGAATGAGGCAGCTGGTCTTATGTTCATATTCTGTTGCCAGTATATTCGGTTAAGTTTCTGAAGCATAAAAGGTTTCAAGAATTCTAACCAGTTTTTTTAGAACCAAAGACTGGGACCAAACCGGTGTAGGATTACCGTTAGGAATTAGTTTTTCACCTTACAAGAAAAGCAGCCTTCTGAAACCAAGGGCTATACAGTATTTTGCAAGTTGAGTCAAAATTACTAGGCAGTACCGGTCGGTTCTGGCAGATATGCAACCTATATGCTTACTTTAAAAGGTTAGAGGATTTCATGGCGTGATAAATTCAACAGGACTGAAAGCACATTTTTTCTAAAACTTTATCTTCCTGAAATTCTTAGCAGTTCTTTTCACTGCCCCTCATCAAGGTTCATGAAAGCAAAATTTGAGAATAGGAATCTATCACTGTGCCTTTTATTTTACCACGTTTGAAAGCTCTAAAATGAAGATACTTAATTTTGAGATCTACCTTTGAACGGATTACGTATATAAGTTTGAGAAAATAAGCATATCATGAATTTCGGCTTGTTTGCTCCTAACATGTCGGCACATGACACCTGCACTGATCAGCCCTTTCAAATATCCTTATGGTAGTAGCAGTATCCAGTTACGTATTTTTCCATACTGCCACTGTTTCCGCACTCTCTAAACGGTTGATTAATATAAGTCGATAGGTTTCTAAAAGCCTAAATGGTTAAACTATGGTTATAACGAGCCTGTCTATCACCTATAAAACGCTGGCACTCCAAGTTTTCAGTCGGTATAACTATATTGAGGGTGTTGGGAATACGGGGGCCATGTTGGCCCCGACCCCACCAAATAGCCTTCCGCTAACCGATACTTGATGCTGTATTCCGCACCAGTACAGAACCACAGCTGTATGGGACCCGAGCCGTAGCACTTTTCGTTGTTGTGTTCTGAGGAAACGGACGGTTGTCGTCCCAAATTAAGTCGAAAATCTCGGTCAAAAATTGACCGATTTCGTCACTTTTAAGCTGACCTGAAACGTATTAAAGAACAGTTGGATCGCTGTGCGTATACTCGTTTACGATGCTCAAAAGTGCCTTTACACAGTTTGCATTTAACGCAGCTCCAGTGGGTAAAACACTAACTTAGTTTCCCGGACTGAGAATCAGGCTGCAATGGCTCCTTCTTAATGTGGTCTTTATGGCATTCCCACTCAGCTGGGATCTGAGCCGCCATCCTCTTTTTGTTGTCGTGTTCTTGTTTGTGATGGACCAAGGTGTGTGGGCCTGCGTCCTCTTCCATCTCCGGTCTTCTTGACTCTGTCTTGACACCGGGCTCTGGTGGGGGAATGGAACAGAAAGTGAGGTAGATGCATCGCATGTCTAATCTCGTTATAATCCAATGCAAGTCCCCATTCTGCACCGCTATGCTATGGATTACACGGTGGATATCGTCAAACTCAACAATCGAACTTTTACAGAGCCAGAGACCAGCTGGCGTTGAACAATAACCATAACCGCTGGATAAAAGTTTATATCTTCAAAAGTATTTCGTTACATTTCACTCAACTAGGTTATTTCAATGTAAACCAGGCAAAAGTTGAGGTTTTAAAATTCCAGTGAATTGTCGCTCATTGTAACTTGATTCCGGAGTTCCCTCCTGGAAACAGGTTTTTTGAGGCCTTGGCAAGTTTTGTAACATAATTTTGTGATTTTAGTTAGGTTTTTGTGAAACAAAGACTTTTTATAAACAGCAACGTGTCCTTTTGAGTGTCTAAGGACCAAAATCATTACTAAAACCTTTTTCAATCTAAAAATTTGATGTTAAACAATGGTCGTTACGTCTCCCAGTTGTGCGCATCGTCGTTTTTCCTACGTCTGACTCAAAAGGCGTGCTTACTGCAGTCTTATTTGTGTGATTTTGACAAACTATTCCCGTAGTATAAAGATTGAGCGACCATCTCACTAGCTGGTTACAGTTTAGTAACAGCACATTAAAGAACGGCATATCCAACAATACATCAGACTGGTTGCATTTTTGTATAATGGAAGGGATTTAAGTTGTGCTATTTTGTTCTAGATGGTTTCAGTGCTACAGTTTTCCGGAAAATACAAACGGCAACATATGTTTAAATTGTTTTTGCAAAATTACTGTACTTATTTTATGACATTTTGTTAAAGGCAAAGGCGTAGTACCCCAGATGCTGTTGCTCCTGTGTTCGATTCTGCTCTAAGATATTTGGATAAGGGTTGCCGTGCGCACGAGTGCGCATTTATTGACTACTCTTCCACCTTCAATACTATCCTGCACCATCTTGCCCCTAACAAAACATCCGCATGGTCTGGCTCTTGGTCTGGAGGTTATTTTTCTTCCCGCGCTCAATTTAGCCAATCCGGCAAGCAGAAATGTACGGTCCTTCCCAATAACTGTGGCGTTCTTTAAGGTGTCATCCTATCCCTTCACCTCTTCTTCCTCCACACTGACTCTTTGAGATCGCCAACCGACTGTCTGTATATTTGATATGCTGACGATGTGCTTGTTGATTATCCTCTTAAAAATCAAACACAGCTCCAGTTTCTGAAGCATGGTCTGGACCACGTCTCCGTATGGTCTTTAAAAATGGCCTTCTACTGCATAATCAGAAGCCAGTCCAGTGTGTTTTTTCGACTGCGACCCTCTCCCAGCCTTGAGCCTTTGGATATTATTCCCTACGAGGTATCTCCTTTTCGGTACCTTGATGTTACTCTGACATCAAATCCTTCATTTTCTCTTCATATTTAAACTCTTTTCACTAAAATTCGTAAACGTCTTTACTACATTGGTCGTTCGCGTTCCTAAATTACATCTCAATCCATAATCTGGAGCTGCATAGGTGCCTGCATTCTACCCCTCATTATCTACTGTTCTCCTGCTCTTTTTCCAGCTTTGGTTAAGAAAGATATGCTCAGTTTAAAACGTGTCCTCAGAATGCTCTCTTCTACTGTTGGTGTTTCTTATATTGTTTAAGTTGATATGATAAGACGACGCCACTTCAAAACGGTTAAGCAAATCGCTGATCGAAATCTGATTGATGTTATCGATCCCTTTCATTCTGATCTAGTTACTGTGAGGTCTTTCCATTGCACACATCGTGGTTTCCGACATATCTCTTGCCGCACATTCGCATACCAGCATTCTTTATTGCCACTTTTGGCACGCTACCTTACGTGTAAAGAGGCAGCAGTACATAAACTGAGCTTGAAACTGCCTACGTAATAGGTGTTCATTTTTATGTAAACATGCTCGCGTAATTTGTTATGTTATCCTTCTTTCACACTGAATGGAGCCATTTTTTCCTGAAATTTTTGAATGATACTTTCAAAGTAAATCCTATTCCTCTCTCTCTCTCTTTTTCTCTTTGTGTCTCTCTTAAAGCGTTAACATGAATGTGTTTAGGGTAGGGAAGATGGAAACTTTTGTGCCAAATGGACGCATTTGCGGCAAGCATTTTTTTTTGTTTTACTTTGAATAACACGCTGCCAAAATAAATCGGTTACCTGCGGATGCTTATGATGAGAGTGCTGTCACTGAAAGAACAGGCAGAAAATAGTTTGGACCCTGTCGGAATTAAGTTACATACTCTGCCCGAAGGTCGATAAGAAGATTTAGGCCAAACTCCATCAGCCACAACGACGAATTCCTGAGGAGATTAAAAAGCGACAAGCTGGAAACGGGAGTATCTACTAGCAAGCACACCAAAAACGCTAGGGGATGCACTACTGGGCCGAAACCATCGCAACCCCGTGTCATGCAACGGTAGAATAGCGGTGAAACACATGTCTGCACTTTAAGCTATCACCTGCGCTGCTAGTATCGTCTGGCATGTATCCTATGTGTATACTACTGCCTTCTTGCTCGCAGTTTATGAATATTCTGTGGTTATCTAGATGTGGTTGATGTGATTTGGCCCAAATATTCACAGCTAATTTCGGACTGAGCCCAGTAAGCTTAGTCCAAGTTAGCTATTAATTGCTGGGAAGATTACAAAAAACGGTAACATTAAGAAATGCACCTATGTACCCATTTATACAAAACTAGCATGAAAATCCTTGTCCGGAAGCTATGCACAGTAAGTTCCTTAAAGGGCGCCTTGGGAGCAAGGTAGGCCGCATCTTTCGCATCGCAGCCAAAATCAGCGTACCAGCTCGGAGTTTCAGGAGGCTGGGAAACGCTGCACTGGGTGACATGCACAACACCCCCACCGCCAGATAAGTTTTAAGAGGACGTACAGCCTGAGAAAAGGCTGATGACGAGGCTATCCGGAGCGGAACAGGGATGTGTCAACCCAGGCATGACACTTACCGCCAAGTCCTGTCTTAAGGCCCACTCGCAGAGTCGGCATTCGTGAGTATATAGGTATGCAAATGACGATGCCGTGACACTCCGAGGCCCTCGTATAAATCGGGTGACATTAATGCTATCCCAGTTCCACACGGGTATAGGAACACACCCTCCCCCCATATTTCAGAGGCTTTGCATTATCTTCCATGTAGAGTAAGGTAATTGTTTAAGTTGGGGTCAAGGCGAAGGTTTTGGAAAACTTTAAGGTTAGGGTTATGGGTTGCACTGGGACCAGTGGTAGGGGTGGGCTTATGTTTGGGTATGATGTACGTTTCCTGGAATTTTGCTCAATGCCACTTATATTACTATGGGCTCCAATTCTTGTGGCCTACCTACCCATCTGACTCCGTTTTGGTCCAACTCATCTACTATGAAGCTCGCTGTAGGGCCGAGAAGTAGGATCCACAAAGTCATTGACAAGTACCCCTCATTTGTATTCGCTGATCGCTCAACGCGACGTAACTGGTTTTTTTTTTCATATTTTTTATTATTGGTACATGAAGAGTTGCACGTAAACAACGCCAGAACTGTTTTCAATCGATCCGATGGTCTGAGCCTTGAATTCTGGCGCTAATTCCAAGGCAGATTTGAGGACAGAGGCCTTGAAAACATCGCAACCTTCTATGGGAGCAGGCATAGATAAACGTGAGGAAGAATATAAAAGAGGTTTGAGGAATGCCGGATGCTGCCTGTCCTTCCTACCCAATACTGCGTTTTGAACGCAATCTTGTGAAGGAGCCCTTTGCTAGGCGACAATGGGAACTTTCTGCGTACTGGTCGTCTTCAGCGACATGTTTTCGACCTCGTTCTGCTATTGGCGGAGCCCCTGCACGAAATACTTCGGAATAGCATCCAAGCTGCTGCATATCTCCGTAAGAACCAAACTGGAACCGACCAATTGAACGCTTGCTCCGCTTCATCCCTAACCTATTTTTCGACCAGCTCAGAGTTCGAGTCCATAGACATGTGAGGTTGAGTAGGCCTGAGCGACTACCTACTTGGTTCCCAGTTCCTTGGTCTTGTGACAGGACTCGGAGAGTTTTGCTGGAGAGGGTTTTTATCCCGTGGACGACCTGAATGACTTCAGTCAACAGCATGCTAATTAATTTAGCCACTAAATTTTCTTCTCCGATGAAAGAATTATTTTAACAGGTAGTTTCGCTTGATATTGTTCATTCGTGTGTTTAAAAAAAAGATCGAATCAATGAAATTGAGCTGAAGGGTAATTTCTGGTGGATAGGAGGATGCAATGTTGGTCTGAGAGCATGTTTAATTTGAATGGTAAATTGGAATAATCTGCTTTGGAACAGCCTGTCAGTAACATTTTTCGGCTAGAACAAGGGACTAGGTGTCCCCGTATTATAGGTGACCTGACACTAAATTCTGGGGGCTAGGATTGGAGTTGGGATTACGACAGGGGAATAGGTACTCCGTATAATTTATCCCAAGGCCATTTTTTATACCGGGAATACTTATTCCAATGTCCAATCGTTCGCCATTTCCTCTTGAAAGATCAGAGTTTGTTGAGATCTTTTCGACTGCGCACGTCTCAAAAATGGACGCAGCATCTTTAGCTACCTGATCTTTCCGAACTAAAAGTGGCAAGTCCCTGGGCAAATTATAACCCTGCGGACAAGACAAGGTGAACAAACAGACTCTCTAATTTTGTGCATCTGTCTCTGCGGACTTGGTAACGGGAAGTTTTCCCGATCATTTATTGCTTGGTTTTATGCGCCTGCCGCTGTGGGCTCTAGCGCAAAACTCAAAGACTAAATGAACCGTCCGTATTTTTCTTACGGTTAGCCTATATTGGTAACGAATTCTCTCGCGAGGATGGTTGGTCATTTCAAGCCAGCGTCAGCTACTAACTGTTGCCACAGCTTTCGTGGTTACTGATTCCCACCGGGACGGCAGGTAGAGAGTGGGGACGCCGAAAAGTACACCGCAACGGTCGTCTTGATTTACAAAACTTGTCAGAAGCTGTTCGTGGGGCCGTGACCTGACTCCTACATTCCCCGTCACCCGTTCGCAAATTGCAGCTTAGGATGCACGGTGTCTGAGCCTCAGAGTTGCGGACTTTATCAGGGTTCATGTGAGGTGCCACTCGCAAGGTGGGGCCTGAGAGCGCGAATTCACGCCAATTGGTGTCCTATACGTGGCCCAGCTCTACGCAGTCGGTAGTACTTTAAAGTATCACTCATTCTTTCTCTCGCCCTATTCTGCCTTTGACGGGCCCTATTCGCTCATTTTTGGATTCCAGGGCATGTTCATATTTATTCCTCAGAAAAATTGTTTCCCCTCCTGGTACTTTATATCGACGTTACATGATCACAGATATATCAACCTTTCTAGGTCTAAGCATAGTTAAACCCATATGAACGCCGCTGGAACAGGTCAAAAACTGTAAACCCAGGGTGTGCTGCTGATAAAGTCTGAAATAATGGTACCTTTTATCGACGGATGGTTCTGTAGTCATGAGTTTACTGGCTTGAACTTCTCTGCTTCCACACTAAGGAAGCCAGTGAAAGAGGAAAGTATGGCGTCGATGAGTGTCACGGAGATTTTCTTCCCTTTCACGGGACAGCGAACAATTAGAGGTTAGTGGATGATGAGAGCTTGTTGACCAAACTGGAATTTATGGGCACTTGCAACGATCTTCTTCGTTGAAGTAGAGTGAGACTGGTTTCAAAATTACATCCTTTGAGGTAAAATAAGGGCACGTCGTTAATCTGTCCATCCTTGGCGGTTGTGACTTCTATGTTTTGCTACTAGAGGGAATAACTAAGTAAAACATAGCTTTTGGCTTTTCTTGACAAACAATTGTTGTCTAGCGACGAGGTATAGTCATTTCGTTAACCACTTCTACGAAAACGGTAGCAATGGCGTTGGTGAGGGTGATGGCTTTTCGTATGGCCATGGCATCCGTTGCTGTAATCTTCTCATCTTGCCTCGGGCCAGAAGTGTACTCACGCATACTGACTTTCTTAAAGGTTAGAAGTAAAAAATCATTTCATCCGAGTGAGTGAGAAGCACCTTTCGACGAAGGCTCTTCATTAGAACATTGCAATCAGGCTGGAGGATCACAGCTCAGCAACATAAACGACAGGTCAGTGGTTACTCAACGCGACTGCTTAGACATTGATCGCTTGCGCCTACAGAGACATAACTGATTCTTAAATAAGTATTTTCTACTTAATTAAAGTGAGCTAGAATTCTGACAGACCGGATTATTTGCTAATTATGAAGGATCAGAATAGAAACAGCTGGTGGAGGGGTCGAAACCGGAAACATCTTCAACTGTTTATTGCATGCGTTAGTATACCAAAGTCTTAGCATAGTAAAACTGAGCGCGTTTGGTTGCCGCTGTTAGGGACTGGAGTCCAGATTAGCCATTCAAACCAGTGCCTCAGTTTTCTGTGCTTTTCGTATGCATAACAATCAGTTGTGGCTATTCAGTTGAATGGGGTAATTTAAATCAGTCTGGAGTTGGCTGAGAGCTTCGGCATACTACTCGGCAAACTCTCAAAGTGACACCAAAAGAGTTTGAGGATCAGCTGATTCAGATGAACCCCTTTGTCTGACTTCGGCTTTTTTGGATCCGATGAGCGGAAATTTTGCCATGGTATTCTAAACATCTTGTGGTCTGACCTCGACCTAACAAACAAAAAATGTAATGGTGAGAAAAAAATATTTAAAATATCCGAGTCCACCGTAAATGGAGCCGACGGATGCATCGAGAAACTTAAGATAAATGTGCCATCTGCGCATATATCATACGAAGTTTGAAAAACTTTGATGTTAAGGGACGCTTTTTTGCAGCTTTACGATCACTCCAGGTCTGTCGATGCGGTTGGATGGAACTTGCACTGGCAGGAATACCCCAGCCGCAGAGGTATTGCGGTAGTTGCCACGCACAATGACTCTCGTAGTAAGAACTTGTCAGTTCTTCACTAACGGCCCAAATCTAATGCATCGATGTTTCTGATGCATACTTCTACTTCGCCCCTCCCTGGTACCCAGCCCTCATATGTGTCCCCATGAAACCGTCTTCAGCAGGATGGCCACGTGCCGGAAATCGTCCTTGACCGACGGGCTTTACCAGAAGAGGGTGTCCAGTCATTGTGCGTCTCCACGCCCGGTAGTCCCTAAGTACTCCACATTCTTCCTCTATACAAAAGGTCCTAAGAGATAAAAAAAAATAGTAAACCCTTGTTAGTGGCCCAGGCTATTTCGGCTCCTTTTCCCCTGTAATAAATATCGTGACCCATGGGGGAATTCGGTAGCCATTTGAGATGGCCCAACCGCCGTTTTAACAAACGTACTAGTTACTCACTTGTGGAAGAAGGGGCTATAAACAGTGCCCTAAATCAATTACGGATATTCATGTCGTCCTGTCTGCTACCGAAGAATATGCCCCTAGAAAAAGTACACGGAACCATAATCCAGTCTCCGTACCTTCCCACGGTCTGACAGCGTAACACTGCTCACTTTGGCATTTTTTAAAGGTTCTTTACCTTTTGCGACAGTTCTACATTTGTACCCGATATGGTTCACAGCATGGTGGCGCAAGAAGCTGACTTACTTGGTTTTAAGTAGTAGTAGACTTGCGCTGCAGCTACCGCACTCTTTTTCGCTCTCTTTTCCCTTACTCAACCGTGCCCAATGTCGTTCTATTTTCGGCATTACTATGGCAAACTGTCTGCAAAAGGATAAAGCTCTAGTCGCCTAAGAACCGGCTAGCTAGAAATAGATCATCGTGGCTCACTGACCGGCTATACCCGGGTTATCATTCCGGTTTTTCCCAGTCTGAATTGACTGACAAAGTAAAATTGTTAAAAGGGGTCATTCTGATGTTTTTATCGTAGTCGGTACTGTGTCCTGATTACCAGTTGCTAGATGCTATGTGGTTATCTGCAAGAGTGCTGAAGCGGAGCTCCAGTATGCCGGTCTTCAGTTACTAAATGAACGCCATTTCCACTGGAACTTATTATGACTTGCTTATCAAGTTGTAAGGGAGTTAAAGGGAGATAACGTAAAAGTTTAAATGTCGCACTTGATGCGGATTTATACATGTAGTGCATCAAAACCTTCAGTTTCGGTGTCACCAGCGGAAATCGTCATTTAATTGTTTATGGTTTCTGACTTTACTCGATGAGGAGGAGGAGGAGGAGGAGGAGGAGGAGGAGGCCTCATTCGTAGCCGACACTGGGTGATCCATTCAACTCCTCTGCTGAGTATAAATCAGTTGCTCCTGAAAGCAAACCCGTTCTGGAGTTTATTGTCCTCCAACCAATACAGCAGCCATAAGTGCGGTTGAAGTTTAAATAGAAAAAGTGGAACTGACGTCACTTCGACCACTAGGGGCGTTGACCTAGGCCTGGCCAGCATGGCAGCTCGCCTGGCTACCCGAATGCGCCTATAGGGAGCCCTTATGTCTAGTTTAAGGGCAGTAGAGAGCAATAAGAGGCGGGAAGCATCACCTATTTATCACGAACTAGATGGATTTTGCTTGTTTACTCTCCTTACGGTCGCCTCTTCAGGTTACATTTGGGCGGCACCCACTTGAGCGAACAGATCTACTTGAATACGTGAACTTTCAGCCAGCATTTCACCCTCGAGTCCTTCGTTGGCGCTACCGCATGCACGGGAAGTCGCCTTGGGAGGGACGGAAGCCGTTGTCAGATGCAAGTTCTCCCGCCCACCTCTCTCTCTCTCTCTCTCTCTCTCTCTCTCTCTCCCTCTCGCCCCGGCTGCTGGTCTTTTCAGAACTAGTCTTCCATCTCGTCCCTTAATCCTGCTTTTGGCGAACAGGAAAATCAGAGAGGAAGGAAGGAGGGGGGGGGGGGGGGGAGCGAAAAGGAGCAAGGATTGGCGGAGGACGGGGCTGCTTTGGACAGTAGCGGATTGGTGAAGGGAGCCGAATGGTGTATTCAAGTCAGTCCTCTGTGTAAGCACAGTAGAGGAGGAGGAGGAGGAGGAGGAGGAGGAGGAGGAGGAGGAGGAGGAGGAAGAGGAGGAGGAGGAAGGGGAGGAGGAAGACGATGCATATCTCTTGGGTGAGTTCCGGCAGGGCCCCACTGCCCCCCCCCCTGCCCCACTGTCCAACAGTACTCTCGAAGGGTACAGTAGAAACAGTCCGTTACCGCCCACTTGATTTACCTGATAGGACAGGGAAGGGGTGGCGATTGGCTGTGTGAAGCAGAGCAGGGCAAATGGAACGAGTCATATGTGTATGCTTCCTTTTCCGGAGGTATGCAGCAGCGAGGCAAAACGCTTATCCACTCTGGTCCTCAATGAACCTGTCAAGCGTGGGGACATTCCAAGTATTGCGTACGCATTCTATCTCTATTCCAGGCCATTTCACAACCGTCGGCCTCATTTCTGTGATCGGTGTGGCAGTCAGTTATTGTCGCCTTCAGGAGACGCCATTAGCCGACCTGGGCGATAGGTGTTCCTGTGATGAAACCCGTTACGAGCAGTAAAAAGTGACTCAAACAGCAGATACCCTGCAAGTCTCACTGATTTCCGTTAAAGTTTACAGAAACAGCCTAAATAACCTTAAAGCTAGAGTTACGTAGGACAACAGAAAGAACGCAGCTTGCCCCTCAACTTAGCTGCGAGCTACACAACATGTCTACAGGTGGTGGACGGTGGAATGACGCTAAGCTAAGGCAGGCAATAGAAGCTTGAGTTCAGTGAATAAAAACACGTGGAAAACGTAACTTAATACCTACAGTAGCAGGGTGGATGGGGAATGAACGCCGATGTGGCAAATAGTGGTATTTCAACGTAGTTTATGTTGCCCAGCACCACAATAAGGCTTCAATGACGTACCGGGGGAGGGGATGGTGACGTCTACCTTCGAATTCACGACCTAGAGAAAAAAACAGCTCATGCCATGCCTCCTCAGGTCTAGTGAGTCACGTTCCAAAAGGGTTCTTGGACAGCTAGAGGGGTATGGTTCGCACTCTCCGGTTAAACTTTCCGGAGGCCAGTAGTGTTGAGGGGGCAATTTCCTGCCCATAAACAATAGCAATTTTCATCTAGCTTACGCCAGCGTGCAGAGATGGTTTCCTGTTCAACAGCAGCAGCAACATCAACAAATGTGACAATCATAAATAATTGCTTATTCTATATGAGACGGTGAAATTGTGTGTGGTATCCCAACAGCTATGCCCACATCATTGTATGGGCTAGCTATTAGAATTTATGCCAGGTAACTGGACAAGAAAAAATCAATATGGGTTACCGAGGCGGGTGGGGATGCCTCGTACGGCTGCCTACCCAGGACCTGGGAATAGGAACAACCCGACCCGCTTAAATTGAGTGGCCTTACGGTAAATTTCAGGAAGGGTAAATATATCTGCGTTTTAAAGTCAACGCTAAAACTTAACCGAAACCTAATTTTTCGCCTTAATCTTAACCCTAGCCCTATCCTTAACCTAAACCCTAGAGTTAACACGATGATAACCTTAACTCTTATTCTTATCTTGACCCGAACCCCAATTCTGTCCTTAACCTCAAACTTTACTCTAACCCTAAACTTAGCCCTAGCCCTCACCTTAATCGTAAGCATAATTTCCTTGGAATTGAGCGCAAAGGAACAATGTGTTGCGGACGGTTCCTTTTCCCGTGTCCTGTTTAGGTGGCCATACCAGGCATCCTTACCTTGATATGGACTGGGGAGACTGGAATGACTGTTTCTGGTTTAATTTCCATCACTGTCCAACCATACCTCGATGACGGGCCACGAGGAACTAGATATGTGAATGTGTGGCAGTTGGTTATTAAGTATTTGAGTCAAGAATAATTACGAACTGATCTAAGAAGTCAGTACCAGATGGCTGTCATCAAAATCGTTAACTTAACTAATAAATGGGCAGGGATCCATTGTTCAGCTGGTAGAATGATTGATTCTAAGGATCGATAACCAAAAAATGCGAATGCAACTTGTGCTTTCTCTAGGATCGTGGTGTTGGGGTACGGTGGGATGATGATGACATGGAAGCAGAAACTGGTCTCCAGATCCTTTTCCCCTTTTCGACAACACTTCACAACTGTTGCCTGACGGTCGTTGTGCGAACGCCTGTGAGGGCTCCCACACGGCACTCCAAGGCACGATGGTATTGCCCATTTTCCACCATGAAACCGGAGCACCTCTTTGAACGTCACTCCAAAGTGTTCAGTAAAAATGACACTCTGCCAGCGTCTACGGATATAGTACAAACAGAAACGCTTGCTGTGACAGGTTGCTTTGCGAGAGAGCTCCATTTCTTCAGTCTACTAAAGTTCAAAATAGAATTTGTGCCTTTCCGTTGGAGTTGCGATTGGATATGTGGCCCGACTCAGAAAACATGAGGTAAGAACAAGTGCCATACGGAAATGGTGGTAAATGGGGTTTTCTGAGTGAGGTAAACGAAATTTAGGGATATTTGTTTTCTGGACACGAAGGTAAAAATAATTTTACAGCATTAGCTTGTTTAAATAAGCATATAAGATGTAAAAATGCGAGTGAAAAATTTGAACTATTGGAAAATGGAGTTTTAAACTGGTGGAAAAATGAAAACGAAGAGAACCCCTGCAATTATGACAAATCGCAAGGAAGGAGAAAGGGTGAATAATATACCGTCAAATATAATACTCGTGATAGTCGCGACGGAAGATTTAACTGCAGTTAACAACGTTGATGGTCTAATTCCTAATCCTAAGCCTATATATAAAGTCTAACCATAGCTCTAACCCTAAAACCTTCAACCTAACCCCCTAACCGTAACCAAATACCCTAATTAATAAACCAGTATTTGCCCTCATACCAGCATCTAGTTGTACTTCTACCCCCTAACCATAATCTTTACACTGAAATCTTGCCCCCCCCCCCAAGCCCTCATCCTAACCCCCTAGCCATAAACCTAATCCCTTAACCTCAACCTCTAACCCTAGCCCTAAACCAAACGCTAACTATAATCGCAGCACTTGAAGAGGCTGTATAGGTAAGTGAGCGAATGAGAGGGGGCTAAATGAAGCCTACCCACATGGCATGAGTATTTCGTTGAACCGAATACTACTTGGGGCCATGCATCCGATCATCACCTCATTTAGTTACTTTGAATAGATGAGTCTCTCTCTCTCTGGAGGTACGGTTATGCTCGTAGGTTTATGAGCCTCCTGTTGGACGCAATTAATCTAATTTTCAAAAGAATGATCGATTTCACGAAGAACGAGAAATGGTCACTGGAACAAGAGCCTTATTAGGCTGACATTTCAGATTCTCACTCGAATCCATCATTGGAGAGAGAGATAGAGAGAGTCAGATAAGGGTATTCGAATGCCCAGGTTTCGCAGTCTTCATAGGATGTAGTTGCTAGATCAGTACCTGTCTGTCACAATTGGCAGCCCCAAATGCATCGCAAATAGTTCCACGGTGGTGCGATAATTGTCTGATCGGACATATATTGCAGCATACAGTTACCATGCTGTAGCTGTGCCCCTGCGCACCTGTCAAAGCTGTCGGCTCCCACGCTCATAGACCTTGGTTGCATGTGGTCCGATGATGGCTCGCAGTTGAGCTATTGACTGCCGGATTTCATCATCCATGTGAACCCTTGACCAATTTAGCTCGCCGACATTAGCACAAGAGTCAGTGATCATCCGCACGTTCTCCGCGTGGCTAACTACTTTGCCCAGGCAAAGTCTCAGCACTGAATGTGGAGCGGGGAGGTCGTTGCACTTGTTGATTGATTGAAAGTCGGAAAGCCATGACACGAGCAGTTGAAGGTTCACGTGGTTGTCGCCTCTAGCAAGAATTTCTGCTTCATAAAAAACGTGAATGTGAGGCCGGATCCCGTCGAAAGAGCCGCGACTTGGGAGCTAACGTCGTTCCTCCTCACTGCTGTTGTGTGCTCAGCCATTCGCGTTAGAAGAAGTCTTCCAGTTTCTCCGACCTATTTGCCTTGCCTACAACTGCATCAGTCCCGGTAAACGGCCCCAGATTTTTCTCGCCACGGTGGTGGGCCTTTTGGCCTCATTATCAGGTGCCTTATGGTTGCCTCCTAGCGGATCATCGAGTCAACGCAGCCAGACTACAGATGTTCTACACCTATTCATTTCCTCATCGGGCAGTGATGTTACCGGCGAACACCAGGCAAAAATCGATGTGTATGCACGCAGTATTCATGGCCTGTTGTTGAGGTCGAACCGGTGGGTCACGTGCATCGTGAGGCGGACGTTCAATCAGTACCCCATCTGCCAGTTTTTTTTCGGGGCATCTCTGGACTGCTTAAAATTCGAATGAACTCACACCGATCTGATTGGTGTTTCAAAGAAAAATATGTTCTACTTCTAGTGGCATGGACTATAGTTCATATCTGAATTCGGACTCAAGCCTGACGGACCCCGATATTGTGGACAAATAGAGTGGAGCTGTCGGTGATATCTCAGTAGTTCTGGTTAGCTAGTCTTGCCCCCTAAAAGACCGCATGGTAGATGCACTGAGCCAATAAGGGGGCCAGCTCAAGGTGCGACAGCCGTTATTCGGGTTGCGCTCCCATAACAAATGCCGAACATGGGGGAGAGTCGGTGGCACACGTATGTGCAGGCTCACGCTGCACCAGCCACTTGTCTTTTAGGGTACCCCCACTCCGTAAAATTTGATTCAGGCTTGGCGGCCCAGTCAAGGGAGTCTCTATCCCGCGGTAGCCACCTACGCTCGACCCCGCTTCCGGTCTGCTTGACTCTATCTTGACACCAAGCACAGACGGGTGAGGGAAGAGTGAGTGCGATAGCTGCAGTGAAAGTCTACTATCACTGAAAACTAATCCAAGCACAAGTCACCATCCTTGCGCCACCACGCTGCGGAGCATATGAATTGTCGAATTGACGGTCGAATTGTCGGTTAGCTAGTCAAATAGTCTGCAGTTCATAGAAACAAGTTCAGTGTCAATCAAAGTTCATATTAAAAATAAGGACCCTTTTTAAGAACGTGCAAGTTCTACAAGTTAATCGGTGGGATTGCTATAAGGGTAAATGTCCCCGTAATACTACCAAAGACCAACATTATCCTTCTCAAAATGGGGCAAAGTAACACATCTCTGTGTTCTTTCACGGCAGGAGCACGGACACGGTCGTCCGTGCGCTTGCTACATTGTTCGCGGTTTGATCGTCTTTCCAAGGGAACTCATTTATTTTACATTCACAGTAAATGCTGGGCTCATAAAACGCTGATAGTCAGGGGGGAGAAGTAAATATCAAGGTGTTCAGAAACGGATGCGTCTAAAAATGCACACCTTGAAATTCGCGTTCTGCGATTTACTGCTTTTGAGCGAAACATCCTCAAACTGAATAATCCTGGTGACCGAGATCCGCGGAACTGCATGCCCAAATCCCTTCAACCAGTTACCTAAGGGCCTGACAACCACTTTTGAAATGCCTTGGTTATACGAGGAGGGACTCCATCCTGCACCCCCTCCTGGCCCATGTCCGACAAATGGGAAAAATTATTCTCCAGCGGCTTCAGCTTCTCCTACGGCCCCATCGAGAACACCATCTGATTCAGCTTCTCCTACGGCCCCATCGAGAACACCTTTACGGGAAGACAGGCAACAGTCCTTTGATTTCGTGTGCTATCACAAGACCCAAAAGCATCGGTTGGTTGGGTTGTCTTGGCATTGCCGAAAAATTATTCTCCAGCGGCTTCAGCTTCTCCTACGGCCCCATCGAGAACACCATCTGATTCAGCTTCTCCTACGGCCCCATCGAGAACACCTTTACGGGAAGACAGGCAGCAGTCTTGTGATTTCGTGTGCTATCACAAGACCCAAAAGCATCGGTTGGTTGGGTTGTCTTGGCATTGTCGGAGACGCACTCTACCCTGAAGCTAGTGATGCGCAGACTCAATCAGTGGATAAACAGTTCTCGTTCATGAGGAAGTATAATTTCATCCTATTATTTAACCATGTTGTGATTTTTTTCGCTTTATTCCAATCTTTTGTGATTGTTCCAAACCGCCTGCCGGCTAACCTTCGGTCTCCTGGCCATCCCCACTTGGTCCAGATTAGGTTCCTCTTTAACCTAACCTGACAGTTTACCATACATTCTGTGATAACAAATGTCGTTCTTATTCCTGGTTTTGATAGGGGTTGGAATTTCATAATTAATTTAACTTCCTTTCTGCAGGAAGCCTCGTTGCCCTAGATGCTGGTGACAGTGTTCGCAACTGACGATCAGCATGGAGATAGCACAGGATCTTTTCGCTCCTCGTGCCCCCTGGTGGAGAACACCTCTTACACACTTGCCTTTTCGCACCTGTTTCTGGTCCTGTTTATCTGAAGTTTATTTCAAAAAGAAGACTCGGAAATCCTGGATAATAGTAAGACAACTTACATTTAATTTACCCCTGTTTACTGTTTACTTCGCATACGGTGGGATCTCCTCAATGGCTAGTTTTAAATACACATGGGTTCGCTTCTTGGACAACTTTAGGCAAAATTTTCCAGAAATGCTGAAGAAAAACTAATGAATATTTACAGTCGATAGCTAGAACAGTATGTCCCTTTTATTGGCCAAATTTCTGATTTTGTGGATAAACAGGCGGGTCTTATATTGCTGCCTAATTCACCAATTCAGGTGCATGAGAAAAGTTAATCTATAATGTTTCATTCATTATTTGGAGCTCCAACCAGTTAGGACACTGTTAAGGTACTAATGAGGACCAAGCATTTAAGGGGAACAACTATTTTAAAATCTATGGGCAGACGAACTTATAGAAAACTTCGCATTTGCTGAGTTTACCTGTCTACTTGAAAAGGTTCATTACTAGCAAAACTGGGCAAATAGCAATCAAAAAGAAAAAAACTGTATGCCTGGAACTAATTGGATGGAACATTTTTAAGTCCGATCTTCTCTGGCCATTTTCTGCCCCCTGAAGGGCAAACTGTATTCTCCGCCTGTTAATTATACGCATGGAGGTAGCTCTAAGGTCCCGGGTTTTTCCTAGGGCTTCTATTTCGGTGGTTTGATTTAAGACTTACTTTTTGGTCCCATAATTCGACGCTCGCTCAAAAGATCAAAGGAACCGTTTTAAGCAAGGATAGGTGGCAGTTAAAGCAGCACGACAAACAATTTCGGCTTGCGGTAGGTGTATAATGCAGATCTCAGTGAACCCCTATGGGACCCTTAGCGGTTGCCATCGAAACTATGGTGCCACTATGGCATTGCTTCCCCAGAGTGGCAAAAGGGACGGTAGTCATGGCTATGCAACCTAATCCTGTGCATGATAAGGAGCTTCTTGCCCATGCTGTAGGTGTCACGACCCATGTACAATCTACTCGATAACCCTAGATGCACTTCGGAGGGGAGGGGGGCAGGGCGGGGAGGCTCTCCTCCTTTGCTGAATCTCTGGCCAGCTGTCTGCCCCGGCGACTCCTGATTTTATTATCCAAAGGTAATGCGGCGTGACGCGGGAGGGAGTTGAGGCAGGTGCATCGAGCTACTCCGATTTCAGGACGGAGTGTGTGTGTGTGTGTGCAAGTTTTTTTGTGCTCCCGAAACGGGCCACGTGGTAGATGCGATGGACCAACACAGGGGCCACATCAGGGCACGGCAGGCGTTATTCGGGTTGCGCTCCCATAACAAATGCCGAACATGGGTGGGCGTGGTGGCACGCCTAGGGGCGGCTAGGGCCTAGGGTCCCCGGCCGAGCCAGCCACCTGCGTCTTCTCCCGCCTCCGGTCTTCTTGACTCTGTCATGACACCGGGCTCAGGTGGGGGAGGAGGAGAGAGAGAGCGGTAGATGCAGCGCAAGGTTACTATCACTTAAAACGAATCCACGCGCAAGTCACCGTCACTGCGCCACCCTTCTGTGGAGCATACGGTGGAAATCGTCGGACTACGACGGTCGAACTATCGGTTGCGTGTGGAGTGGCTGACTGGTGGTCTGAGAGTCGGGCTGCGATGGCTCCTTCTTAACGTGACCTCTGGCTATCTCACACATGTGAGATGTGAGCCTTTCAACGCCCTGTTGTGTGAAATCATTGTGCGGGCACGCTAAACCAGGTGATGGTCTCCGGTGCTGTCTCCACACCCGGTATGTCTGACTCCCTAACTTCCCACCTCCCCCACCTCTCAAAAAGTCCTACGGTGGGGGCTACAGCAATCCCTTAGGAGACCCAGACTAACTCGGGTCACTCTTCCACTAAAACAAAACTGTGACCCATAGTGGAGTCCGGCAGCCGTCTGGGATGTCCAAGCAGCCCTAATTAAGGAGAGCTCTGCTTGTCTCCTCTTGGAGGACGGGTTGCCCTAAACAAATGCTGGGTCTCACATCTCCTGCAGCCGGCCGCGGCTCGTAGATCGCAGAATACGCGGTCGTAAAACTTGAACAAATCACAATACCCGCCGTCCTCATCCCCCGCGTCATACCCTCCCGGCTACTCGGGTGAGTCCACTCACACTAGCAGCCTGGAATGTTTGTTCTCTTTTAGAATATCCGAGAAGCAATGGGCCAGAACGGATGACGGCGCTAGTCGCTCGGGAACTAGCGCACTACAATGTTAACATTGCTGCTCTCAGCAAGACCCGATTCTCTGAACAGGGTCAGCTGGAGGAGGTCGGTGCCGGCTACACTTTCTTCTGGAGCGGCCAGCCAAAGGCAGAGCGACACGACGCTGTTGTCACCTTTGCCATCCGGAATGACATCGTAGGACGTCTGCCCCGTCTGCCGCAGGGTATCAATGATCGCCTGATGAGCCTCCGCCTGCCTCTTCGGGAGACAATTTCGCCACCATTATCAGCACCTACGCACCCCAAATGACGAGCTCTGATGCGGCGAAGGACAAATTCTACGAGGACCTGCACGCTCTGCTGGCGATTGTGCTGAAGTCGGACAAGGTAATTGTCCTTGGTGACGTCAACGCCCACGTCGGGACGGACCACGCTGCCTGGCAGGGAGTGCTGGGTCCCCACGGTCTCGGTAGCTGTAACGATAACGGCCTCCTTCTTCTGCGCACGTGTGCGGAACACCGTCTCCTGCTGACCAACATCTTCTTCCGCCTTCCGACGCGGGAGAAGGCCACGTGGATGCACCCTCGGTCGCGGCGCTGGCATCTGCTGGACTATGTTCTCGTCCGGAGGCGAGATCGACAGGACGTGCTGGTAACCAAGGCGATCCTCGATGCCAATGGTTGGACGGATCACCATCTCATAATCTCCCAGATGAGGCTCCGACTTCAATCTCGCCGAAGGCCCCAAGGTAAGCGACCACCAGGTAAGTTAAATACTCTTTTGTTAAATTTGCCTACTCACTATTTGATTTCAGCAACCAGGTAAACCAGAATCTAGAGGACCTGCATGCCCCAGCTACTAAGGCCACCGTAGAGACACGATGGCATCAATTTCGAAATGTCATACAGTCCACCGCCCTCGATGTCCTCGGACGCGAACACCGTCAACATGAGGACTGCTTTGAAGACAATGACACTGACATCAGCAACCTACTCGCGGATAAGAATGGACTACACGAAGTCTACATGGGCCTTCGGACTGACGCCACCAAAGCAGCCTTCTTCAGATGCCGCCGCCTTGTACAGCAAAGGCTACGGGAGATGCAGGACGCCTGGATGGTCCGAAAGGCTAAGGAAATCCAGTGGTATGCGGACCGCAATGAAAGTAAAAAAAATTTCAAAGCCATCAAGATCATCTACGGCCCCTGTATGAAAGGGACCGCACCGCTGCTCAGCTTTGACGGCACAACACTGCTGACAGAGAAATCGCTATTTCTGAAGCGCTGGGCTGGGCACTTGAGAAGTGTCCTTAATTGCTCATCAGCCATCTCCGATGTTGCCATTGACCGGCTCCCTCAAGTAGACACGAACAATCACCTGGATCTGCCGCCTTCCCTACCAGAAACCATCCGGCCCATGCACCAGATTTCCAGAGATCTGACCCAATCCCACCGGAAGTCTACAAGTATGGTGGACCCCGGCTGATGGCGGAACTCACAACACTCTTCCAGGAGATGTGGCATAAAGGACAAATTCCTCAGGATTTCAAAGACCCGACCATCGTCCATCTCTACAAGCCGAAGGAGAACCGGCAACTCTGTGATAATCACAGAGGCATCTCGTTGCTCAACATCGCAGGGAAGATCTTCGCCCGTATCCTTCTCAATCGTCTGAACGGTCATCTAGAGCAGGGACTGCTGCCGGAAAGTCAGTGTGGCTTCCGCCGACACCGCAGAACAACCGATATGATCTTTGCCACCCGCCAGCTACAAGAGAAGTACCAGGAGATGTGAACCCACCTCTTCACTACCTTCGTGGATCTGGCAAAGGCTTTTGACACGGTGAATCGCGATGGACTGTGGAAAGTCGTGCAGAAATTCGGCTGTCCTGAGTGGTTCACGCACATGGTATGTCAGCTTCATGACGGGATGACGGCGCACGTCACTGACAACGGGACGGTATCCGAAGTATTCGCAGAGACCAACGACGCGACAAGGACCCGTTAAAGACATCTCTAAAGCAATTGCAAGTTAACCCGGCGACCTGGGCGGACCTTGCCCAGGATAGACCGGCATGGAGAAGCTCCATGAAGACTTCTGCAGCAATCTATGAGGCCAACCGGATTGCCGATGCTAAGGTCAAAAGGGCGGCTCACAAGTCACAAGCACCGCAGATCAACACTGCCAATGCCCAAGTTCTGACAACTTGCCAAGTCTTTAAACGCACATTTCACGCGCGAATCGGCCTGGTCGGACATCTTCGAACTGAATGCAGCATCAATCCTATAACATCAACCTCCACAACACCTGCCTCAGACCTCACGATGACGTCCACCCCAACAACTGATAAGAACTTCATCGATGCCCCGCCGCCCATGATTACCAACATCCTCCTCCCTCCTCCACCCTTGCGCCAATCACGGCGACAATCACCACTTGCCCTACTCTCATCAGCTCAGTAGCCCCGCCCGACTAACTGTCATGTGCTACCTCCAACACCACCAACACCCCAGTACCAGCGATGGGGACTCGGTACTGTCCTCATTGTGATCGCATATTCACCTCACACATCCGCCTGGTCGGTCACTTGCGAATTCATCGCACAGAGACTGGCGAACTAGTGCTTGAAGCACCACCAAACAGCAGAGACCGCCGCCTGCAATGCCCTCACTGCTCACGCGCATTCACTCATCGCATGGGCCTGATCAGTTACACGCGCATCCAAAAAAGCGGAATCCACCATGATACCAGTACACCTTGCGCACCCATAAGCACTTCCCATATTCGTCCAATGAGCTCGACTACCAGTACCAGCAGTAGAGCCCCCGCAGTCTCAGCACCACCTGACATATCTTGGCCTCATTGCCACCGCACATGCACATCATGCCTGGTCGGTCACTTGCGAATCCATCGCACAGATACCGGCGATCCAGTGCCAGGAGCACCAACATACGCCCACCGCACCTGACTCAACTGTCCGCACTACCCACGCACATTCACACACCTCATGGGCCTATCAGGTCACATGCGTTTCCATGAAAACCTGCAGCATAACACCGCCGGCTATGCCACAACAATACATCTCTCCTCATCAGCCTCTGCACTTCACATGATCACACGCAACACCACCAAAACATGCTCTCAGTCTGCATATCTGATTAAAAGGCAAGTAGGATCCTCGGCTCTTTCTTCATGTGACTCCTATGTTGCATGTGTGATCTGAGCTTGAGAGGATCACGGGGCGATAAGCGCCGTGGGTTTGAAGGTTGCCAACTGACAATTTCACTCAGACCACGCAGTCAGTACAATGTGTGTTGTGTGGAGTTGCTGACTGGTAGTCTGAGATTCGGGCTACGATGGCTCCTTCTTAACGTGACGTCTGGCTATCTCACACATGTGAGATGTGAGCCGTTCAACCCCCTGTTGTGTGAAATCCTGTTGCTTATGTTTGGGGGGGCAGGTCATGTACGTAGTACGCGTAGACAAGGTCACCAGCAGCTGCGCCCATTTCCGCATCAGACAACTGACCGGTTGGACGGTGGTCTGCTTGTGGGTGAGCGAGTGAGGTCGACGGATCAGCGCATTTTCCTCACTATAAACAGTCTGACGCGCTTGAAACTATTACAGTGCGCTAAAAGCCGTGGCTTGGAAGGTTGCCAACTGACGGGATAACTCGGACCGCGTGGTCAATGCAGTGGGGGTTTTGTGTGGAGTGGCTGACCGGCGGACTGACAGTCAGACTGCAATGGCGCCTTCTTAATGTGGCCTTTATGGCACTCCCACTCCGTGGGATCCGAGACAGGTGTGGTGGTACGCTCAGGGGCGGCTCCGGCCGCGCCAAGCAGCTGCATCTTCTCTCCCCTCCGTCTGCTTGACTCTGTCATGACACGGAGCTGAGTTGGGGAAGGAGGAGAGAGTGCGGTAGCTGCAGCGCAAGGCTACTATCACTTAAAACTAATCCACGCGCAAGTCACCGTCCCTGCACCTCCATGATGGGGAGCATATGGTGGACATCGTCAGACTACGATGGTCGAACTGTCGTGTTTGTGTGTTACACCGACCCTCAGCTACAGGAAAAAAGGTAACTGCCTGTATTCCAGAGCGCTGCAGGACACTTCCGTTCGACTGAGTGGCTCCGATATCGGCCGGCATGACAGTGGGGTAGTTTTGCCTTCTAGCCATCTGACTGCCGTTGAAGCCACTGCCACGCCAGCATCTAAGTTTACGTTATAACTGACAGGGTCTCCATCTCTGGCAATTTAATTCACCCGGTCCGAAGCTTGATGACAATTGGGTATGTGGTTGCACTCAGAAATAGGGTTTAAGTGCTCTTTTAATAAAGCTTTAGTAGTCATAAAGATTTTATAGGTGGGGTAAATGAGACTGACGGATAGTTGCTTTCAGGAAAATTTTAAAAAATCCTATTTATGCCACTAATTTGTTTGAATTCACCAATAAAGCGTAAAAAATGAGAGCGCACAATTTGGCCTACTGGAAAGTAGGAGCTCTAACCTGGCGGAAAAAATTAAAACCGACGATATGGCTTAGATATTCCAGGTGAACGGATTACAATCTCTGATGGTCAGTCACATTGGCCGAAGAATTAGGAAGAAGATATCGCTAAATCTGACTCTCGCCATGATCACAACTAAAGATATAATTGAAGTTGACAAAATTGCTAACCTCACCTCTAAACCTAAACCTGTGCCTAATGTTTTACCCTACGCTAAACTCCTAACCCTACCCCCTAAGCCAAACCCTAGCCCTAGCACAACGAACCGTAGCCCTAAGCCGAACGCTAATCCTAAGGGTAAAACTAAAGGGAGGCGAGATGTGGCAGGAGCGAAAGGGGGTGGAAGTTAACCTAAGCCAATCCCACGGCTAGGTGGAGGGGGGTCACATATCCGATCGTTACGCGAAGCTTATTTAGTAAAGCGGTCACGCAGACTTGGAGTGAGGAAGAAGAGAGCAGGGGTTACTTTGCACCAGTGAATGCATAACTACGACAGCCCTGGGAGTAGAACACCTATCGCAAATAAGGGGCGCATGAGTTTACATAATCTAACAGGGAATTCCTGAGAGAAAAGCTCCGCACAGGCAACATCCGGAGTACACAATAGAATACCGGTGGTTCAGTTTTGCCTGGTACGTAAAAACTCTCGCGAGCCCTCACAGAGGCAGGTAATCGACAAATGTTACCGGCAGAGACAAGCGAGACTGCAATGCTCATTTCTGGCTTATGATTGCTGATAAACCCCCTCGCTTATCCCGCTAAGGAAGTTGTCCTTCCATATCGGATTTGGCAGACACAAGCTTAGTCCAGAACAAAAGGCTTTGCATTAACGCAGTTCTCGTTGGAAAAAAGGGTAGATTAACGGGACTTCTGGTGTATTTACCTCCATGGAAGACGACAGTTCGACCGTCGATTTCGACGAGGTCCACCGTATGATCCAAATCATGGAGGTGCAGGGACGGTGACTTGCGCGCGAATTAGTTTAAAGTGACAGAAGCCTTGCGCTGAAGCTACCGCACTCTCTCCTCCTCCTCCACCTGAGCCCGGTCTCACTACACAGGCAATAAGACCGGAGATGGGAGAGGGTGCAGTTGGCTGGCGCGGCTGGAGCAGGCCCTAGTTGTACCAACACACCTGACTCGGATCCCACGGAGTGGGAGTGCCATAAAGGCCACATTAAGAAGGAGCCATTACAGCCTGACTCTCAGTCCGCCAGTCAGCCACTCCACACAAACACACATTGGGCTGACCCCGCGGTCCGAGTTATCCCGTCAGTTGGCAACCTTCCAAGCCACGGCTTTTAGCGCACCGTGATAGTTTCAAGCGCGTCAGATTGTGCATAGTGAGGAAAATGCGCTGAGCTGTTGACCTCACTCTCTGCCTACTCCCAAAATCACACCACCATCCGAGGCAGTCAGTTGTCTGATGTGGAAGTGGGTGCATTGGCTGACGGGTCGGCGTACCCGTCTTCGCACGCCACAGCACAACCTGGCCCCCATAACGCACACACCAGGATTTACTTACTCAGGGGATATGGACGAATCATCGCCGTCTAACTCCCAGTCTACTGGTCAGCCACTCGACACACACAGCACATACACTGGGCCGACGGCGTGGTCTGGTGTAAGCGTCAGATTGGCAGACTTCCAAGACACGGTTTCTAGGAAACCGTGATTTTATCAGGTACATTATGATTATTGTGAGGGTGTTGTCTTTGTATTAGTGTAGGTAGTGTGCGCTGATGTGTCATAGCCTCCGGTGGTTAACCGCAGGTTGTCGTGGAGGCGCATGTGTCCTAATATGCCCATACGGTGTGTAAATGTGCGGGAGCAGTGAGGGCAGTGAAGGCGGGCACGTCGACTGTATGTCGGAGCCCCAGGCACTGGTTCACCAGCCTCCATGCGATGGATTCGCAGGTGACCGACCAGGCCGATGCGTGAGTTGAAGGTGCGGGCGCAGTGTGGGCAGGAGAAATCGGTAGTGGCTGGGGCGATGTCATTCATGGTAGTGGGAGTGGCAGGGGCGCTAAGAATGGCAGGAGCGGAGGGTGTGCATGGTGTATCGGTGTTGTCGGCATTGCGGTGAATTCCGCTGTCATGGATGCGCATGTGACCGAATAGGCCCATGCGATGAGTGAATGCGCGAGGACAGTGAGGGCAGTGGAGGTGGCAATCTCTGCTGTGTTTTTGGTGCTCCAGGCACTGGTTCACCAGTCTCTGTACGATGGATTCACAGGTGACCGACCAGGCTGATGCGTAAGGTGAATGTGTGGTCGCATTGAGGACAGTTTAGGAGAGAGTCTCAATCGCTGGTGGTGGTGATAGTGATAGTGAAGGCGAAGGCGGTGGTGGTTGCGGTGGTGGGGTAACAGGCGATGAGTATTGGGATGTGGTCTCTATGAGTGGGAGTAATGGAATTGATGCCAGGAGGGAGGGTGGGGGAGTCTGAAAGAGGTTTGGCAGAATTTGAGGTAGAAGTTGGAATTGCCGGATTGTTGGTGCATTGCGTCCGAAGATGTCCAACCAGGCCGATTCGCCCGCGGAAGATGCGCCCTCCGCTCCTGTTGGTTGCTCCTAGGATTGTCTAAAAGGCAACGAACACTCCAGGCTGCTAGTGTGAGTGGACTCACTCGAGCAGCCTGGAGAGTATGGCGAGGGGAATGGAAACGGGGTGTTTTGTTGTTTGTTTAAGTTTTACGACCGCGTATTCTGCGATCTGCGAGCGCGGCTGGCTGCAGAAGACGTGATAACCAGCATTTGTTTAGGGCAACTTTTCTAGCCCCTTCCTCCGCGAGGAAGCAAGCAGTTCTGTCCCTAAATAGGGCTGCTCGGACATCCCAGACGGCTGCCGAACTCCACTATGGGTCACGGTTTTGTTTTAGTGGGAGAAAATGACCCGAGTTAGCCTGGGCTACTTACGGGGTTGCTGTCGCCCCCACCGTAGGACTTTTTGAGAGGGGGGAGGTGGGAAGTTCGGGAATCAGACATACCGGGCGGGGAGGCACACAAAACACCGGAGACCCTCACCTGGTTTAGCCCGCCGGTCGTGACGGTTGCCCGGGGTGTGGCCGTTGGGAAGAATCCAACTTCGAGGAGCCACAGGTGAGAGTTGGGTACCAGTTAGAGGCGGCCACAGGAGCATTCACCACCTGTACGAGACAAATGGAGCGACCAAATGCTATCTGGGTGGTGCTGCCCCTAACTAGTAACCCTACACCCCTCCATTGGAAGACACTACCCACGTGTAAAATGAGAGTATGCGGAATGCTTTCATTGGCACTTGTTCGTCTGTCTTGCCTGCTTTTTCATCTTGTACACATCGGCTGTCTATATTTTGCCAATGGACAGTTCCGACAGTTGCGTCTGGTTTTCCCTTAAACGTTGCGAAAAAATGAGGCACTGAATAAATGGGCAGCCGAAGTCAAGTTCAGAACCCGAGCTCAGCTTTCTAGCCTTTTAGAGCTCTAGTGAAGATACGACCGACTGAAGCTGAGAAGGAAGTCAGAAATGACTATTCCAATGATATATACTTTCAACTATGAGTTTTCTCAATACCCATAACGATGACATAACCTGTACTGACCAACTTTGACTGGACATTCATCTGTCTATCCTACCTTACGAGCACTAATTAAATTAAGTAACAAATTATAGGTATAACGAGACCGTTCGATGAATTCCAAGTAGACTGTGTTCGAAGGTGCCAGTCACTTTCTGAACCGTTGCGTTCTCTGGTAGCTTAAACTGCGCAGCTGCGCTTAATCGATCGAAAGTGATTCGTCACCGGCAAAAACTAAAAGGCGGTTTTGACCAAGTGTCCCAAGGGAAAACAGGGACATTGTATACACTGAATTCAACTTCCCATTTGTGGAATATAACAGGTTGCGAAGAGATTGCTCGGCTAGGCGAGGGGAGCAGGTACACACTGCTTCCAGTGGCAGAACTGTTACGTCAATACTAGTGACGAAATTGTAGTGATTACCAACTCAGTTGAGAGCGATCGAACAATCATCGCACGAATTTGACCATCGGCGATGAATTTGGGTGCTAATTTTAGTCAGCTTATGATCTTATGACAACTGCCTTCTTCCAACTACTGCACATTCAGTGAGTTTTACTAAAGTTATTTGATGCTGTCTATGCCAATGATTTGCTTTACATTTTCTCGTTTCTTTCCTACTTTTTTGACAAATCCAAAGAGTGTACGAATGTTAAGTACTCCGTGGTGAGTACTCGGTGGTGAGTGGGTTATGAGGCATTTTAAAACACACCTGTTTTTTAAGAATATTAACAATAATAAAAATAGTACCTGGACAGCAATGTTCGAAAAGCAAAAAAAATGGAATAAGGAATAAAATAGGGGGAAGGGATTCGAACGGGTATTTATGCATTAGTCGTTTGACTATGCGGGTGTGGAATTCGGCATCTGTTTTCTGTTTCGGGAAAGCCCTACGAAGGGAAACCGTATTCACTGCTATTAACACAAGATGTCTAGTGAATATCGCTTGAAAGTCCCCCTCCACTACCCTCCCTCCTCCTTGGCGATACTATGCTCGAATTGCGCCTTCAGTCCTTGGGAAGAAAAGCAAAAATATAGGAACATGACGTTACTTCACTGTCATTCCTTTATCTGACTTACGGGTGATCGTGTGATCTCGGAGACTACTCAGTTGAATGACGACTTGTTAGCGAAGACCCCAAAAAGCTAAACCCTATCGAAAAGGTCAGCATGACAAGCCGATACACGAATTACGCCTCCGCACGACCTCCCATACGAAGACTTCCTGAGCATTCTACTGCGGTCACTGTGACGGCCAGAGAGCGAGAGAGAGAGAGAGGCAACTCGACATCTTGTGAGCGTAAATGAGGGTTGGTTGAGTTTGCGGTCAGAGCCAGCATGAACATGTTTCGATCAGGCAGCTAATTCCATGTGAAAGCCTGTCACATCTGGGACGGATGGAGATCGAGTGATGGAGGGGTGAGCGGGCTGCGGCCGTTCGGACAGCACCGCCGCCACCATCGCCGCCACAACATTAACAACAACAACAACAACAACAACAAAAACAACAGTTTGACACAGACAACAGGGTTCTGGCGGACAAGTCTCAACGCGTCGGCGGCCCACCGCAGAGAAGACCGATTCACCCGTTAGCATATAGCTGTTGATTATCGAGCGTGTCCACGGGGGCCGGCTAGCGGAATGACCTCCGGTGAATGTGAGAAGCGCGCTGTCGAGTCTGACGAAATCGTTCACGGACCAGCAGGAACAGCACTACCGTAGTGCGGACGGTTAAAATCTGGCACATCAACCACAAAGCCTTCTGCCGACACTGTGCCATGGCGACCGTGAATCGCCGTTAAATAAGTTTATTCGACATCGCAGTCTTGTGGTGCGGTTCCTGGGCCAAAACACTGAAAGAGATGACCCCGAAAAAAAGACAGAGTTGCTGTTTGGTACCTTTCTATACTCGAACTTCCCATAAACGTTATGGCCCGGTTTCGCTATTACAATCCATGCTGTGGCGTCCGCGGGAACCAACGCTACTCGGAACCCTGGTTTAGCGGCGCGGTTTGAATGGTATGTAAACTGGACTTCTCCGTTGGGAACATATCCTTGATATCGGATACTGAAATTTTCAAAATTCCACATCCCTGTGACGAAGTCTTGCAACGCGCCGTCCTCCTCGATACGATGCGGATGGTTGCTGTGCGTCTGAGCTCCAAATCCCTGCTTAAGCTTATTGGTCAGTCAAGATCTCGGGGTCAACCCACTTCAGCTTCCGTTACGGCGGCCCATATGAATCTCCTGGTAAACACGGCGTGACGTCTGTCCTCTCGCAACAGGCGCGCGCAAATCATTCAATGACCACATAGGCTACGTGGGAATGGATGACACCTTACTTACTTCCCTGTATTTTGTTTGCGCGCTCATATTTTTTGCTAGCCCGGGCGATAAATAAATCTGCTCGCGACTGAAAATAAATGGTTGAAAAACGTTATCAGCCTGCTCCGCTGAGTTTTGCCGTAGCCTGAAATGACACCCTCGAGACAAACCGACCTTCAGCTGTTCGCCTTATTGTTCACTTCGTGTATAGTCCTAGTATGCTAACTTACCTGGCCAGAACCGACTGACTGGCACCAACAAGTGCTTCCAAAACCGCTACAGATATCTGATGACACCGTATTCAGACGACTAATGCACCGCAAGCCAACTTGAATACATTCTTGTCGAATCAAGGTTCCGCACCTCGGTTCACGATGGTAGATCGATGCGCGGCACTGCAGCTGTCCACACATATGGGTCAGCAAGTGCTTTCTAGTCCACACACCTGTGGAGGTGCACTGTGCATCACCACGTGCAGTACAAATTGGTTTCAAAAAACTGCAGTCACCCAGTGTGGAAATCCGGTCTTGTTCTATAACTAGAATCGAAAGAGTAGGCAGTGACAAAGACTTGTCTGCTTAAGTCTTTAGTCCGTGAGCAGCTGGGAGAAATGTCCGTGTCAAGCATCCGTGCTGCAACAACTTGATCAGTACAAGGACCTTAGGACTGTCTTCCCTGATAGCTCGATCTCTGTCCCTCAACGGTACTTACTTCAAACGCTGAAATTATGGAATGGGTTATTGGCCTGAATTAGCCCTCTTCATTGGGCAGGGCTCAGGTGCTGATCACACGCGAAAACTATATCAACTTACTCGTAAAGTTCATGGTAAGCACGTTGCACTGAGTGACTATGTGCGGGAAACGCGTGACGGTTTTATTTCCTATAACTTGATCGGTGTCGAGCACCCTGTTAACTTCGATGAACGACCGATCACCGCATTTAACTCCCGTGAGGTATAATTTCCTTCGTTGCAGACCATGGAAGGTTGTGCTACCTACCCTACGTGGAAGTAATCACTGGTGTACTACTGAAATTCGCAACAAAAACAACAAAAACGGTAATAAAAACAACAAGGCGTTCGGAGAGGGTGTCATTCCAACTGATGTCTGCAAGTACTGCATCGACAACGCCGATATATTTGTACATATTCACCTTGCTGCTGAGATGGGAGACCGTTACGATTCTAGAGGACGTTCTGTAAATGACCGAAGGTTTGGCTGGCTTTGGAGATCCGGTGGGCCACCTCATCGGTGATTTTGGTGCTGCGGGAGAGGGTGTTGCCCCGGTAGGTGAAGGTGTCCACGGCTCGCAGTTGGACACAGTTGACGGTAGTGCAAGGTGCATGGTAGGTGATGTTGGGCGGTGACTGGTGCATGACCACCATTTTCTCCATGTCGAGGGTCAGGCTGAAGTTGTCGCAGATGGTGGCGAAGAGGTTCATGCTCATTTGCATCTACCCTTCTGCCGTTGCGTTGACAGTGCATCGTCGGTGAAGAGAAAAGCATGGTTGGTTGCTGTGGATCCATGTGTCTGTAAGTGCATCCGCCACTGGTTGAGGAGTCGGCCATCCATCCGGTAGGCGATGCGGATCCCGGGGCGTTCGTCACGGTAGGCGGCCCTTAACATGGCACGGAACATGAGACTGAAGAGGGTAGGCGCGAGTACGTAGCCCTGCTTCACGCCGTTGGTCACTGCGAAGGCCTTTGAAACGGCTTCGTTGTCCGTGATGCGCGACGTCATGGAGAAGATGCACTATGCGAGTGAATCGCTTGGGACAGCTGACTTTCTGCATTATTTTCCACAGTCCTTCGCAGTTCACCATGTGAAAGGCTTTCATTATATCCACGAAGGTTGAGTAGCGGTGTATCCGCACCTCCTGACACTTCTCCTGCAGCTGACGCGCAGCGAAGTTCATGTCGGCGTTGCCGCAATGACGGCGGAAGCCACACTGACTTTCTGACAGGAGCCCTTGTTCCAGCTGGCTTTTGAGGCGATTGAGGAGGATGTGGGTGGAGATTTTTCCGGCGATGCTGAGCAACGAGATTCCTTTGTGTTTGTAACAGAGTTGGCGGATCCTTTTTTCCTTTTACAGATGGAATATTGTGGCATTTTTAAAACCCTGCGGACCTGTACCTGGCACCACATTTCCTGGAAGAGCGCTGTGAAGTGATTTGTAAGTGGGGGGCCGCCGTGATTGTAAATCTCCGCAGGGATAACGCCTGGTCCGGATGCTTGCCCGCTGGAGAGTTGCTGCAAGACCCTGATGGTTTCTTGGAAAGAGCACGGATGATCAAGGTCGGCTCTGGTCTCCACTTGAGGCAATCGGTAGATGGCGGCGTCAAAGACGGTGATGGAGCGGTTGAGGACGCCTTTGAAGTGCTTTGCCCAACGCTACAGAACTTTCATCTTCTCAGTGAGAAGGTTAGTTCCATTATCATTGAGAAGAGGAGCGTTTTCTTTGGCTGTGGGACCGTAGACAGCCTTGATCGCAGCGAAGAAGTTCTTCCCTTGGATCTCTTTGGCCTTGCGAGCCATCCAGGCGTCTAGCATTTCCCCACAGTCGCTGTTGCACAAGGCGGCGACTTCGGTAGAAGGTTGCTTTGTTTGCGTCGGTTGGGCGGTCAACGTAGGCTTTGTGTTGCCAGATCTGCATGGTGAGCAAATTCCTGAAGGCTGCATCACTGTCATCGAACCAATCCTGGAGCTGACGACGGGCGCGGCCGAGGGCATCCAGGGCGGTGGACTGGACTGTGTTCTTTAGTGGGCACCATGGAGTGGGCTCCATGGAGGCGTCCTCGTCCGTGGTTGTGAGGTTGGCTAGATGGTTGGCCAGTTCGTTGCTGAAATGAAGATGAACTAGCGCTATCCTCTGTTCCGGTTTACTGTTCCTCGGATTGTCTAAAAGGGCAAAAAACATTTCAGAATGCTGGAGTGAGCGGACTAACTCGAGTAGCCCTAACGATACGGAGGGAGGATGAAGAAAAGAGTTGTTGTTGTTGTTGTTTCGAGAACTGCGAACCCGTATTTTGTAGTCTGCAAGCCACGGTGTGCTGCAGAAGTCGTGAAACTCAAAATTTGTTTAGGGCAACTTTCCCAGCCCCCTCCTCCCGCGAGGGGTAAACATTGCTGACTCTAAATAGGGCTGCTTAGTCGTCCCAGACGACTGCCAAACTCCGCTATAGGTCACCAATTGGTTTGGTGAGAGAACGACTTGGTTGACCTGGGACGACTACCTGATTGCATGCAGCCCTCGCCGTGGTAATTTTCGACCGTGGGGGAAGAGAGTAGGGTGAGGGGAAGGGGAGTGGGTAGTTATTAGTTATACCGGGCGTGGGGACACACACAATACCGGAGACCCTCCCCATGTTTGGGAGGGAAGAGAGCAGACATACCATGTGTGGAGACATGCACTACACCGGAGACCGTCACCTGGTTTAGGCCACCGGTCGAGGCAGTTACCGGGGTGTGGGCAATGGGCAGAGCCCAGCTTTGAGGATCCGCAGGTAAGAGTTGGGTACCAGGTAAGGGCCACCACTGGAGCATTCACCACCTACAGAAGATAAGTGGAGTGACATAATGATACCAGCACGTTGCCCCCACTAACTGGTACCCCTACATCTCGGCTGACTGGCGTCAACAACGCTGACGATATCATCGTGTTATTGTTAAATTGCAGTGTCCTGCTCCTGCGAAATCAGTCGGCTTATCCATAAACGCTTGGAAAACCGGGGTAGTGTCATGACAACTAAAAGACACCCCTAGAGATTTGTGGCTGTCAGTTTTGAGGAGTGGATTCATTCAAATGCATCGGAATTGGACTGTTGCCGAATGGGCAGAGTTAGGATGATGTCCTTTCCCACCTCGATGCTGCTAGAGGGAGTCCCACATTCCTTAGAGTTTTTTTATGAACGAGGCACGATATCTCCACATTCATGAAGTATCGCGTATATCAGCCCTCCGTCCAGCCAACCCCCCCTGTACACTCGTGAATGCCCGGTCATGCGTGTGAGAGATGAAGAAAACCGGAGTGTTTTATCGGGGTTGCCCTGAGACCATTCTGTGAGTGGGTACACTGAATTCGTCTCAAATAAAACTTTCACAACTTGCTGCAACAATATCGCGATAATAAGTCGGATCACTCAAGAAAGACAGCTGCTGTGGTTCGGGCACCTTATCCGGCGTCCACCTGGGGAGTTCAGTTTTGCTGCCCGCCTTCAGGTGCCAAATTGGGGGTTATTTCAAAACCTGTCTCTGTTCTGTCTGTCAAGACACGCAGATTTTCCTTAGATCTTCGGTAATGGGTCGAGTTCTGCCAATACGCTAATGCAGATCGTCACATATGGAGAGGTCAATCTATGAGATTATCGTGGCCAGCTAGATCGGGCATGAGCACCGCCGTTGCATGTACGACCCCTCCATTGTGCCCTGTGCGTGTGATGTTGACATTCTGTGTGCTCTTAACTGAGAGTTAAATGCTTCGACGACTGTGAGTGTGGTCCGAGCCGCTTTCGAGGACGTTGAGGTCGTGTATGGCACGTGTAATTGAGCTGTCTGGCTTTGTCAGCCACTTCATCCGAGCCCGGCTCCAATCGTCCTGACACTTTCTTGGTAGCAGAGTCATGTGGCTGAAGAAGAAGCGAGCGTGGTAGATGCTGTGAAAGTCGGCCTGACCATAACATAGTTCACCGTATTGTCCCCTATTCGCTGGGATACATGATGGCAGCATCGTTTTCAGTGTTCGAAGTGCCATCTGCTCGTAAGGGACAGTGAACTGACCTGGCGACAACTGGACTGCGAATGAAAATTGCAATAAACTCAGTTGGCTAGCTTATGTTTTTTTAAAAAAAGGTTGCAGAAAATCTGCCGAGAAAAGAGCAGGAAAAGGACCAATTAGGACTGCAGGATTGAAAGATTCTGGTCTGCCTTTGTGTCAACATCTTTCTCGAGAGCTAACGCCTGAGAGAAGAATTCGTAAGTAAGCTAGTTCATCAGGATTTCTCTCCGAAGGAAATTTCTCTCTCTTTTGCTACTCGGGGCTTCTCAGAGAAGTCACTTTTTGCACTTCTGCTTTGCGCGTAAACAATTTTATCATATGTGAGTCACATCTTTGCGCTTTTCGGAATATCGAATGCAGCAGACATTATTATAAAAACAAGCGGTTCGTGAACTGAACTGTACAGTGTGACCCGTCAGTTTTATCGGTCACTTTTAGCAGAAGTAATTTCCCCTTCCAAAAATTAGATCAAAACGAATTATTATTGAGGCTGCGGTGTCTGTGGAGGCAGATAAAACAACAAACTGATTCGGGACTACTCAACTTCGTGAAGTGTGAAGAGTTCTTTCTCAACAGCATTTTTGTTAAGCAATCAACACTCTAACCGCGATACTATATACCAGCCTAGGGAGTCGCTTAGCCCAACTCAATGCATGAACATACTCAAAAATTATTTGTCAGTATACTAGATGAAAGGTTCGTCGTTCGATTATATTCCTGCATGCCTTTTAAGCTTATACATAGGCACTAAATCCAGAGTCATTTCTATTGATAACCCTTTAGAAGTTGCGAAGAGTACTATTTTTCTAGCAGAATTTACATGATCTTGGTAAGTATGGCAACTACCCGGACGCACTGATGCTTCCCCGCTTACGAAACCCACACGATCAGGAAAATTAACAGATTTAGCCCATCTATTAAAAATTAATCCAAGTACGTCAGCCTATAATAATTGATGTTTTCTGTTTGAGGTATGACGCTAAGGCAGTGAGCAATTGCGAAGGTCTCGTGTGGGCTATAGAATATTTCGTCCATGGTGACTGAATTGCGACGGGTGAAACATTTCCATGACTTGTAGTAGATGACCTATCTCAGTAAATTTCAACCGAAATTATTGTGTTTTATATTAGAAATGATTACTTTGTTGGGATTGTAATACGGTTTATCGTGCAGTCTAATCCAAAGATAGTTTACTCAGGGCAGGATGTTTGGCTTTAAATTAGTTGTGCGAATGCCTTAAAAACCCTATCCGGTAAGCAAAGGACTACTTAAGAAGTATGCAGTTTTCAAATTGATTTTCGATGTCCTTCTAAATGCAAAAATCTTTTCCCAAAATAATTAATAAATATATTAATAGGGAAAATGGGCAGATTTTAATAATTCCCTTGACCCAATTGTGAAAAACTCGGTAACCTGGTGGGATTCAAAGCCACGCCAGCAAGGGGAAGGCTTTAGTAGAACCAACGTTCTAGCCCACAGAGCTTAGAGGCCCCCACTGGACGCCATGAGTTTAGACACAAATGGGTCATTTGGGTTCGAATCCTACTGAGGCAGAAGAGATTTTCACAAGTGGGTCAAACGAATTATTCAAATCTGCCAAAATCCTCTACCAATTAATTGTGCCATATTGTCCTCTGGTGGATTCTAGATGGATTTCTTAAGAAATTCTGCTTGTGCAGTCAGTTTACTTTATTAGAATTGGTGTATTCCATAAGTTGCAGTAGGCTGGGCGTGTAAATTGACCCAAGTGTGATTAAACTCATGACTGTCAGTGGAGGCCTCGTAGCTAAGTTGGATAAGGCGTTGGTTGTACTAAAGCCTTCCCCTTGCTGGCGTGGATTCGAAGCTCACCGAGGCAGCCAAGTTTTTTACAATTGGGTCAATTGAATTAATATATTCCTTCCTGTACGCAGCTGGTATCAAATTACATCTTCCTTTAGCTAAGGACTTGAAGAAATGGTATCTCTAGGCTTCGAAAAAATGTAATTATGACATGTATAAGACTGGAAAATGTCCACTTCACCATCCTATCTGTATTTTTATTAATTTTATTTATTAAATATGCAATATTGCCCACATAATTAAACAATTTTATGAGTTCTGCATGGCCCTGTCTTAAAAACGGAGAGAAATTTATGATTTGCCTTACATGGAAAATATACAGCATTTAGTTTGGTAATTCAAGTGCCCATGCAGGTCAGCTTCAAACTTATTCAAGAATTGAAAGTGTTTTTTTTTAAATCAAACGATATCCATTCTTCAAGCAAAAAATATAAAGAAGACCTAATATGTTACCAAGTGAGTACACGAAAGAATATGTTATGCGCGTTTGCAACCATATATACCCAAATTTATATAGGCATCGAAAATTAATGAGGTAATCATACTACTTAAATATTTATTTTTATCGAGTGTAGTTTTTACGGATGGCTGGCAAGAAACTCATTCGAAAGCCAATATCTCGTCTTGGCTGAAATTTCATGGCATTATGCTACACATCGATCGGTATTACAACCCCACCCAGGTAATCCTTTCTAATGGCAAACACATTTCAGAATTTAGTTACTAGTTTATGAAATAGACTGCTGCTGTGCGTGATGGTTTATTCACTCCAAGACAACTGACGAAAGTGAAAATCTTTTAGTAAAAATCGTCCATCATTTTGCTATCATGAGCAACTTCACAATGGAATCATCAATATTCATAAGCACACTATGCTAATACTGTGCTCTTCATCATCACTAGCATTAATGCGATTCTTTGCATCAGTTCATTTCTGCATGGAAGTCGTAAATCACATTGTAAGCGTACATAATTGAAGACACCATTTGAAGCTCCTTGAGTGTACAACTCTTTTCATTCAGCTCGTCGTACTGGGTAGGAATAATATAATGAAAACCGGTGAACCTATCGGAGGTGCGGTTTTGGCCCTGATCCTTCAAAGTTCACCTGACAGACATGATTGTGACCAACTGAAGCTAGCTGCGATTTGATCAAGTGGATCGTAGTCCAGGTTTGTGCATCCCAGCTGCGAGGGCGGCTTGAGCTCTGGACTGGAGCCACAAGGTAAAACGAAAGACCTGTATTCGGTCCTACAGTCAGGCCTAAAAGGTGATCGCCACTCCGCATTGAATGTACATCCATAGTTCCACCTCAACCGCGTATACTATACATCGACTGGCTTAGCTGGCTTTCAGCCAATTACAGCGGAACCAAAAAATGCAAGTTAGCTGGAGTTATAGCGGATTTTGGGACTCTTAATGATAATCGGTGACATGAACTTGCTAGGCCGCTTCCGGGAGCTGCTGTGTAGTAAAAATTTCCAATTTGCCCAGAACGCGCAGAGTCTCGCGAAAAACTGTCCATGTGGCCCACACAAACAAAATAAATACATGCAGAAACGTTTTCGAAAATGGTCAAAGAAGCTGGAGTGACTAGAACGGTGGTATAGTGATCAAATGGACACGAGGCAAGAGTTTGGTTTAGAAGTCAGAATAAGGTTGCTCTCTGTAAACGCATAAGCACGCGAAAAGGGATATGTTAATCCTGTTTTCTATCGCACTATGACTATGCGGAAAGTAGCCGTTTTTTGTTTAGAGAAGTACGTATCAGTTCACTCGTATGTTGGGGAAAAGGCACAGTCGCGGATTAAACACGGATTTAAAAAAGCCGTTCTCACCCTTCTCCTGACTTGCCCTAAAGATTTTTCGTCCAAGTGGAGCAGATACCGTGATCGTCTTTGCGCAACCAGGGGAAGGCGTATTTATATTCAATTTTGGCTTAGTAACATGTCTTTTATTTTCCAGTTGAAAACTATTCTGCACGTACGCAGTTATATTGTAAATATGGGAAGCATCTCATTACGCTCAGAGCCGTGGAGGGTAGAACACTGAACACCAATCTCTCTGAGCTTTAGTCACTTCTGCAAAATCAAGGCAGCCTTCGTTCTATCATTCTTATTTTATTCTCCTTTTTTCGTTCCATTGCCTCGCCAGCCATCGTCGACAGCGTGGATGGGTTGTTGCATAAACTCCCACATTCCAAGCTGAAATCGACATAAGTAAGTTAGCCTGACTGTCGTTAATCTTTGGGTTTTTCGGCGTTCGGCCAACGGAACGTCTACCCTAGTGGCCAATAGATCGGGGGTGCGTCTCGGACCTTCTCGGCACGGCGACGGTGTAAGGCTGCTTACTGTTGACGAAAAAGTCAGCGTAGGCAATTCCACTCTCCCAGGTAATACGCCTAGATGAGCAAATCCCTCAGCTTTCTTCTTCGTCTTAAAATATGGTCAGCGGGAGTGTTAGGAAGCTCAAACGTGACTCTGACGCGCAGTGTATCTTCTTCGCGAACTCCGGTTAGTTACTAGAGGCAGGGCCAGGTTATGGTGATTGGGCCATCAGCATCCTCAGGAAGAGTGCCTGGGCCTCTGTTTAACACCGTATCCTTTCGTTGTTAATGATTTGTTATACACAGTGCTCTACCGTCGTGAACATTGGAACCACCTGTCACTTCAACCGATCTGACGGAAAATGGATCGAGTCTAGCCCGGAGCGCAAACGTCCTGACGCACGAGTTAAAAGCCCGGGTGTGACCTCAGTAGTCACTGTGGTCGTTTCGCAGGCCAGTGCCTTCAACCCTTCTGACCGATTTCATCCCTAAACAAAGCGGTCACGAGGTTTCGGGGGTGGGGCTAGAGGGGAGGGGGGCAAACAGGAGACCGCGGTCCTAGGCCCCAGTGGTGACGGGGTGGTGATAAAACTGGTGACAACTGTATCAAGACTGTGAAGCGTTGACCCCACACAACACATACCCCGCCCCCCCCCCCCCCCGCCACAAAAACACAAAACGTCTTTTCTACCTGCTTGTGCTTGTTCTCTGGCCTCGTGATTACCATGTAAAAACCGGTAAACGGGGTCAGCGTGAGGTGCCGTTTACAACCAATTTGCTCATCAGAGCGTTCATACCGGAACACTGCAGTGGCTATGTACGCTTTATTTTGGAAGTGTTAGTCCGAATTTTTCAGCAAAAAAATCCTCCATTAACCGTGAATAAGGCTAGATACACAAACTACGTAACAACGGAAGATCACAAAGGAATGGCCGAAGGCTGAACTTATTGACCTCATGAAGAATCGTTCTTGAATGACTCATAAAATGTACGTCACATTGGATTTCCTTCCATACGGTGCCAGCGTCTTGCGCTGAGGACCTCATTGTTGTAGTTCAAATAAACAAAGAGGGTAAACTATCTGTATATAATGGGCGAAATAGACCAAGTGATTTACATATAAGAAACTTTCCCTGCGAATGGAGATCAGAAAAAGTGACGGCACAAATTCAAAAGCCCACGTGTTAGCATATGTGCATTGGAGGGTGAGATGTTCAGACTGGAATTCAGTCTTCGATAAAATAATAGACGACCTATCGTATCGTATTTCTATCCGTACGCCGTTTCACCCGCTTTTTGGACTTCTCTGGGACTCAGTCCTAAGATACGAAATCGCAATATGTGTCACGATCCCGCCCCACGCAAAATCTTCGTCTGATTGGTAAAAGGGAAATAGGGTAAATGAAGAATTTCAGTGTTTGAATGACCACAAAATGGAGCATTGATTAAGGCACGGAAATAGAAATCCCGTAGTAAGGGAAGTGGCATTGCGTTAAATTACAGCAGGGTGCCTATGCCTGGGTTTTAACCCGAACCATAACACCATCCTACTCTCCCTGGAAATTATCCCAAGGTATTACCTTGTGTCTTACCCAGAATTGACCAGGAAGAGTGCATCTATGGTCTATTTCCTATTCAGCTACACAACCTCCTATACTGAGGATTTCTACTCTCAGCTCGCATTTCAGAGTCCGTTAGTTGCGTGTCACCCTGCTCTATTCCCATTTTCATCGCAATTGGTTGATATCATATTTCAACGAAACTTTCCAAAGGTCAAACTATTCGCTGATCGAATTCTGAATGATGTTGTCCATCCCCTTCACTCTGATCTAATTGCTGCGAAGTCTTTCTGTTCCATGCGCCGAAGCTTCCGACATATCTCTTGCCGTATATCGGTATAGCAAGGTTCCTTATTATCATTTCTGGCGCGATACCTTACGAGCAAAGAGACCAAAATACAGAAACTTGGACTTAATTTGTCTCCATAATAGGTGCTCATTTTTTATATAAACCTTTTGGCTTGCGGAGTTTGTCAATTTATCCTCTGGTGAATGGAGCTATTTTTGGTGAAAATTTTGATTGTTACTTTCCAAATAAAGCGTAGTCCACTCTATGGTTACTTCTCAACTGTACGCTTGCATCAAGCTGTAAATTATGTTTCAGGTGACTAGGCAAATGAGACTACCACCCAGGATGACCGCGGTAGTGAGGGTTATTCAGCAACCCACTATGGAATGAGCCGGAAGCAGCAAGTAACGAAGATGTCCCGACCAACCACCGCGCCTGTGTTTAGATCCAGTCCTCTGAAGTTGGTCTCGAAATCAGACCTCTTTAGGAACAGGGAGAAAGTCAAACTTAACCTTGTGCAACTCATCCCCGTCATGATCCAGTTAGTGAAGTCATAACGCTAACTTCCTGACCTCGCGTCCTGTGGCGATAAGTGAGTGGCGTAGTGGCAGATGTAAAGGCAGTAAGCACCATACAGGTGGTTTGAACTATTTAGGCAAGTTGCATAGCGAGACATATTGCTCACCCACGGACAGGTAAAAGACGAGGACAAGAGTCAGTAACATTGCTTACCCAAAAGTAGTCAGGTAACATCTAGTGAAGACGCTAAAGCTTACAGAACACGAAGAAAATCAATATACCCTCCATATTTTTCGGAGCTGAACTTTTATATTCACCTTATGGAAGACTTCAGTGAGTAGCTCGGAGAGGATAATGGTTGTAGTCAGTAATAAAGGTGTTAGGTCAATCCTCTGTAACGTTCGTAATAAGGAAGACCGACCCTAAGCATACGATGCCAGTTAAGGTGAGGTTATGACCGCTTTAGCGAAGGACCTTAACAGTCGGTCAAGGGTTTTTGACCTGCTGTTGTTCGGGAAAACAGCACGACTAGATTATTGTCAACCCCACAACGCTGTAACAATCAACAGCGTTATTACAGACAGATTATATGCGGCATCCGAGTTTTTTGGTGAGTGTAAACCCAGGTAAAAGGGGATAGCATTTTATGGGGGTGGCTGACTGGCCATTGTAATGTCGGTGACAAAAACGTCTCTTATTTTGCTCTCAAAAAGGCATACACGGACCCTGATTGTCCTAACGCGAGCATCATATTATCTGTTTTCGGCCCCAATAAAACAACCTGGCTGTATCCCAGCCATTACTGGACTCTTGACCAGGGCCATGTTAACATCGGCGGAAGGTTGATGGCAAACCGATGTACGTTCTTGAAGGCTGGATCGCCTAATGTTGACTCAGCTCTGCGTTTAAATTTGCAGTTCAACTGTAGGAGCCAACGTCTTCCGCCCAGTGCCCCACAAAGTGGGCGCAAAACCGATGGCTTGCATGTCACTTAGTTTATACTGAAGCAAACTTGCGAAGCATCATCCGCACTCGCTCGTGTCTCGTCTACATTGCTCTGATAGTAGGTTAAGGTCAAGACACTCGGAGATGGGCGTGGATGCTGTGACTGACCAAGCTAAACAGCTAGCCTACGCGTGTCACACATGAGCTGGTCCTACTGCGTGTACCAGATTGCAATAAAAATGGCTCGAACCCCACACAGGTGCGGATACCATGGAGGTCACAGTAATGAGGCACTGCAGTCAGACTATCGACACCTAAGATGAATCAAATTATCCCGCTAGCTAACAACATTTAAAGCCACGATTTGATATCCTTATCGGCATACCTTCGAATGTAACTGGTGCAGGAAGAGTGGACCATTTGCCGATGGTAAAAAAATAAAGCCCTGACAGTCACTTACCGTCAGGCTGGATGACAACGTGGAAAAAGTTTATGCCTGAAAAAGCTAAAAAAATTAATGAATTATGACACAGTTCCCAACCTGACCTACAAATGGCAGTAAAAGTGGGTGAATGAAGGGGTTAGCAGGAGTGGATACTTACACCCTGAATAGATCCAAATTTTAATACAAAGCCACGTTCTCCGGTTAGCAACAATAACCGCTGCAAAACTATGGAAAATAGTCCACTGAACCTGGCAGCAATAAAGTAAGACTGTTTGTACCAAGGTCATAAACATCTTCATAATCAGTAAGCACCCGGAACTTTTGTTGTGGCTAGGCTCAGCCAGCTCTCTTAGAGTCGGTAGATTCGAACTTTCCTGAAAATTGGTAAACATTTCTGGGCAGGCTGCCACAATTTTCAGTCTATACTGACGCTAATCTGGCGTCCATTCCGGTGGGATTCGTCGGATTGGATCCTTTGTCTTCACCTGGAGAGGCCTAGGGGGGCGCCGATGGGATTTCCGTCCGAGTTTTTAAATACGGCGGTTATCAATGCCCTGAAGAACTCTGTCCATTTGGTACAGGAGATGTGGTTAAAAGACAGACGAATGCAAGTTAAATAGGAAGTCATAAGACTATCCTGTGGCATTTACTTTTGCTTCGGGTGATAGGCTTAGTATACGCGTAGTATTTTGCGTTTCACACCAAACAATTGTCGTCAGAAGACCGTTCAAGTTTCTGAAAAAGACTTTCATTCTGCATTCGGTTACCATACTCTTCTGCAGAGGTGCAAGAGTACCTTGAATTTGCCTGCCAGCCCTCGAATACAGTGACCCGTTCTCGATCGCGAGAATTACGTTCAAGTTCCCTCACCCTCCTGCAGAGGGTGAAAATCTGATAGTTAAAAACCACGTGTTTATAGGGTTATTTTGTATAGTTTATGCCCTTCTAAACCCACTCGCATTCCTATAGGCATTTCCCACACAGTTCTGCAGCACAGAACCTTTTTATATTGTCTTAGGTATTAAGTAAGTTTCATTGAACTGCTGTACGGAAACACACTGCTTATATAATACGCGCATATACGCATATTGTTGGTCATCGAGTTTTATTTAATTCCTAATCCAGCCATCCGCTATTAGCGTCCTGTGCATGAATTCAACTGGGTGAACCAACTGGGGAAACGTATATTAAAAATAAAAAGGTCCATCGTCCACAGAAATCCACGATAGCGTGAAGTCGTGAAAGTTGAAGCGCGATATAGCGAGGGCTTCCTGTATGTATCTCCACACGAAGCACGCGTGTCTCCCAGAGCCGTTAGTTTCTGAATGAGAACTGTCGTGACTTATGGGTTCCATAAATACTTTTGACAGTAGGAAACTGAGTCACACTCATCCTATACGGTAGGCACTGAAACACGTGGAACAGATCGGAACGTCACGAAATTTGGGTGCTAATATTTGGTAGAACACGGGAATGGGTGACTTCCCCCGTGCTATTTGCCGCAAGGTTACTATGAGGTTTAAGCACTTCAGTGTCCATCTGATATTTAAAGGAAAAGAAATGCCTCAGGATCGTCTGGTTGCCACGGCATTCTGACAGTCACCTTGGAGAATTTTCACCGGCAAAACCTATCTCACACAAAAAATTTCGATAGGCACGCTAATATGAATCCCCCTTGGTAATACGAGTGACGTTGGGCAAACTTTTAGGAAGGGTACATACACATAACTCTACTCATAACCTTGACCTTAACTCTTCCTCTAAAGTTAACGCAAAACCTAATCTTAACAAAAAATCCTGATCTCGCTGGAAAGTAGCGCAAGGCTTTCGAATAGTTGGGAGGGCAATCCCATTCCGTGTCTTGCCAAAGTTTTGCTAGTTAAATAGACTACGGTTTTCATCGACTTTGGATATTTATACTAAGTGAGCTAGTTTTTCTCAAGAAGGACATGACGTATGATCATTTCATGACGAGCATGTCAACTCGCAATAATGAAAAGGACTGCTATCCAGGGTTTTTTGAGGTTTTCAGGAAAATGTGAGCATTCTTCTTTCACATTTTGACTTGTCCAGTTCAGCAATTATGCCTGTTTTTTGGTATTTATTATAAAAATGCATGTGGTTTAAATAATTCAACTGACCCAGTTGTGTGGGCCTGGGAAACCTTTGCAAGATTCTAACCCGCGACAGTGAGAGCCCGGTATTTCAGGTATTTAGAGGCTCGGTTGTACTTATGTCATGCCCTTCCTCTCGTGCGTTCAAATACTGTCGATGCCACCGAGATAAGCTGACTTATCATTTCCAAAAGAAATACTGGAGAAAATATACCTGGTGTCCTAAATGTCTGGCGAAATCACTTGACTTTACAGAGTCAGCGATAAGTGCTGTCAAGTTTTATAGTATTCCCGTGCCAGCAGCGTTTAGATGAGGATCCTGCTTGTATAACGGTAATGAATAGTTCCGTGTGCACTTAGAACTCAAAGATTGCTATTTCGTCATTTAGCAATACCAAAATGCCCGGGTGTGACAATCGAGGCTTGAAGCTGGTCTCGGAAAGTGACTGGGGTGCGATGGCTCAGCACGTGTTTCGCACTACAAACAAACTGACGTGCTTGAAGCTATCGCATTGGGCTAAAAACAATAGCTTGGAAGGTTGTCAACTGACGGCATCGTTCGAATCAGACAGTCAGCCCAGTTTGTGTTTGTATGGAATTACTGACTGGCAGACTGAGAGTCAGGCTACAATGGCTTCTTCTTAATGTTGCCTCCATGGCACTCTGACTCCGTGGAATCCGAGTCAGATGTGACGGCATGCCTAGGGGCGGCTCCGACCCCGCAAACCATCCGCGCTCCCTCCCACATCCAGTCTTCTTGACTTGATCATGACCACAGATCCAGGTGGACAAGGCGGAGAGAGTTTGGTAGATGCTGCGCAAGTCTACTACCACTATAATCTTATTCACGCGCACGTCACCGTTCTTGCACCATCTTGCTCTGGTGCACACAGTAGACTTCCTCAAAACCGACAGTCGAACTGTCATAATTTGGCCCAACCATCCTACACTTCTTTTCATGGACCCAAGTCTGTGAGTGCAATGCACAGGTCACCCTGGCCTGAGTTGTGGTGGGCTGAGGACGAGAAATAAAGCTGAAATGGCCATTTACATCTTTCTTGTTTTCGTCGGTCACACTTTGCCATTTCTGGCGCATGCACAAGTAGCAATTGGTCCGGTAGTCAGTGAACGACCATGGTGTAAAAACTACCTTTACATTATGCATAGAAACCCACATCAGCTGACTTTTTTCCTTTTCTATCACATTTCAAGACTTTTTCTGCTCTTTTAGTTGTCGGTGATTACTGTCAAGTGTAGGCATTATGATCACATACTTAACTATCAACCTTTAACCGATTAAAGGTGCCCACTTCCAAAGCGCCAAACCGGGCCACATGAGACGGCGAGAGCTACTCCCTACGCTGCTTATGGTCGTCAAAAACACTGGCTTGTCTTCGGGATCAAAGACGGCTAGTCGCAGGTCTCAAATATTAAGAACAACATACTGTAGCATATACATACGACCCACTCTTCGAGGTCACGTGCTCAGTAGTTCTGTAGTCCTACGTCAGCAAGGCAGGTTAAGGTTTCTCAGACTTATAAGTGCTCTTCATTTACTATCATAACATTTCCTCAAGGATAATTGGATTTTGATTGAGTCCAAATTCAGAGTCAAGTCATATAGTGAACTTCGGCTGTCTAGAACCTAACTAGCGGGGAGAGCAGGCTTTGAAAGTTTTTTGGTAGTTTGCGCGATCTGTAAATGCTCGTGTCATCTTAAGTCGGCAAACACCACTCTTCGCTAGGGTATCCAGCTCTACTAGTAGACCGATGTAGAGCATTAATTGCTCTGTGACATCTTCTGTTCAATAACAATGTCATTTACTTAAAGGGGTATGATGCTATAGGAAAAATTTCAACTCTAAGTGCCTTTTAGTGGCAACCGATTTGCCTAACATTAAGGAAAACAAATACTACCTACAAAATTGAGGCATTTGTTAATCCTTAGGCTGAGTTCGGAGCACATAATTTTTGTTTTGTGATAACGATGCCGTAGGAAGTCAGAAAATAACCGATAATGTTTTCCGAAAAATCCTCCATGACGTGCTCAGTATCCGGTCCTCGGAAAATGTGCGGTCAGATTTTGTGATTAGGAAAGCCTTAAGAATAAATGTAGACTTAAACAAAAGGGATCAATATTGTGATTATTTGGCAGACAAGGCTAAGGTCATTACTATATGTCAGTTGATGCTGGGTGGAGTAAATTGATCCAAATGTGATTAACCTCGTGGTTCTTGGTCGGAACCTCGTAGTTGAAGTGGTTCGAATGATGGCTGTAAGAAGCCTTTCACTTGCTGTCATGAGTGGGTCAGATAGATTAAATATATGTCGTCTTCACTGCCACTGCATATTTTGAACCACCATCGAGACGGGGTCAACTGAGAGGCTCTTTGGATCGTCTAACCGCCACCATGACTATTCGGTAGTTATCGCAGAGAAGGTGCACTTGTTTTCTAGACTTCAGCTAGACCACCGAAAAGTGGTTAGAATTGGCGCACTAAATACTCGGATTTCTTCGTAACCTGAAATAAGCCCTTTCATGGGGGTCGGATTGACTATTAACAGTCTTGACTGTCACAGTAGTGCACCGTAGTAAAGCTCAGTGACTAACTGAGTCAGGGCTAAAATCTCAAGCTTTCCAAGCTTGGGGTTGGTTCATGATTGGCTGACGATCCTACCGAAGTCCGAATGGTTCGGAGAAGTCTCGCTTGTCTCCATGACTCATTCTTTTCAAAAATTTGCCTAGTTTCGCGATAAACCCATTATAAGCTTGGACCCTCCCAGCACCCAATGGGTGAGGCTGTAAGAAACCAAACCGCTTCTTCCACCTCTTTACTTCTCCACTGCTGAGGTGTTCGAACACTGGGCCAAAGGCGTTCGGCCCATTCGCCTGCAAGGTACACTCGCTCACTCCCCCCTTCTCGCCGATGCACCTTGTCTCAATACACTTGCAAGGGCAGCTCTGGCTGCAGCCAAGACATCGAATCCTTCATACTTTTAAAACTACCTTGACGACGGAGTTACAAAGGCTGTCGGCGTCGCTGGGCCATTCTCTCCCTCTCTTTCTCGCCCTCGCTTCCTGGTGATTTGAGCGCTGTAAATTTTGTACACAGTGGCAATTATTGCCAAGATGCGGGCCGCGCGGCCGACCTGCCGGCCTAAGTTTACTTAAGTACCACCGTCTGACCCACCCCACCCCGCCGCCCATCATTTTCTACGCCAGTCTTCAGTCCTCCACCTCTATATTGGAGGAAAGACTGCAAAATTAATGAATCAGGCGGGGAGGAGAGACGATGCACCCCACCAAGTCTCTCCTGACTGGCAGCCGAGAAAGGCGTTGGCTTTTTTATCGACAAAACGTGTCGGGAGCGCATAGACGCGTGCGCCGACACAATCGAGTTTGGCCAGGAAACTACGAGAGGACTAAATTAATAATAAGGTCCATGACTATAGCAGCACTTGTGGTGCTGGCGAATCATTCAAGCGGTCTCAACAATGAGGCGGGACCGCTTTTACGAGATTTGGGGACAGGAGTTTATAGCGCGGTGGTGGAGCACGAGGGGAAGGTGGGGAGAGGAGTGGGAGTAGAAGTTTGCGTGACGCGCTGACAGGAGACCATTTCCGGTGTCCCTACCTCGAATTAAACATGATGTCACCAAGACGGAGAGGTAGGCGGAGATGGAGAGATGGCGGAAGAAAAAAGACATCTCCTCCTTATTGAAAAAGCTGGTTTTACGTGCTACCACCGCAAGCGTATCCTGCTATGAGTCGCCTCCTCCCGGAACGACAAAATTGGATTGCAATCAAACTTTAAATTATAATTCCAGGTAAGAAAGAATGGAGACACACCCGAAGGAAATTTGGCCGCATGAACAAGACCCGGATTTCCTCGATGGCCCAAAACCTGAGGCTGGGTATCGCTGGCTGGTAAAGGCTCATATACCAGGAGTGGTCATTCCAGTCTCCCTTGTCTTTGTCGGTAATATATTTCTGCCTATATTTCCGGATCATCGGAATCCATTTCCTACACTAGTTATAAATACTGAAAGACTTAAACTGCTTAAGGAACATGCATGTTCCATTCCATATATATATATATATATATATATATATATATAATTGTCCCGAAAACTAATATCATAAGAAAAAGCTAGATTTGATTCGGTAACTTACGGTGAAAAGCATGCCAAGAAAACAAGGACTTTTCAGAATCAATGATTTACTAATGAAGTTTTGAATCCCAGGTGTTCCACACTTGGGATTGGGTATGACTGGCTGATGACGGCTAATAAGCCAGAAATGGCCATTCCGGTCTCCTTGTCTTTGTCGGTTCCACATTATCAACATATGCTACACGTCGCTATGCGACTGCCTGTGAGTACTCTGGTCTGAGTTCCAGGGCACAACGGAACATAAATGTTCCTTTAGCAGATCGGTGAGCCACACACTATCATCATATTCCCGATCGCAACCGACAAAGCAACGAGCCCGTGGCTCAATGGTAGAGCGTTCGACTCAAATACCAAAGGTCGCGGGTTCGAATCCCAGGTGTTCCACACTTTCCACACTACAGGTAACATATATATATATATATATATATATATATATATATATATATATATATATATATATATATATATATATATATATATATATATATATAATTGTCCCGAAAACTAATATCATAAGAAAAAGCTAGATTTGATTCGGTAACTTACGGTGAAAAGCATGCCAAGAAAACAAGGACTTTTCGGAATCAATGATTTACTAATGAAGTTTTGAACTTTTAACAGTAGCGCGTTATCGGACCACATGGCCGAGACTAATGCAATTTCTGAGCTGAGTGGCAGGGAGGTCACGATTTGTGACAGGATGCCCACTGGAAATAATTTTCTGGTTTGTAGTTTAAGTCTTCCAGTATTTTTCCCTGATGTTAAGCAAAACACACGCAAAATCCGAATTCGGATGAACGACATTTGATTATCCTCTTGTGGTCAGCTGGTTCTTGTTTTACAGGACTCTTTTGAGAGCAGTAATCTCTGATCGACGAGTTGTATCTTCCTCATGCTCTGCGGCAATGCGCTGAGTCGTCCCAGATTGAGCACCGAGAGCATCCCTGAAATGGTGCAAGTTAGACTGCGAACAGTTTGAACTCTCGACTACGCAAACGGGCGCTGTGGAGTGACATTCCGCCATTTCAGTTCGCTATCCACGCCCTGGAATCAGATCATGCATGCAGTTTTGTCGGCACGTGGTAATTGGCGCCGGCCGGCAACTGAACGGACCGGAGGCCTGCCCATCTGCCTTTTAAAAGACATACTGACATGCTCTCAGCTTGTCGCGCGTCCCATACTCGCTAAAATATGGTGACCCAGCTCCCAGTCAAGAACACATGTGGCCGAGGCGTGGGGGGAGAACACATGAGGGCTGCATATTTACCCCTGTTCCCTACGTGTGCCCTGATTATGATGAATTCACGTTCTGATCCGAAACCTCCAACAAATACCCCACAACAGAGACCGCAGCATGTATTGGGTAGCATTTATATGACCCATAGTATACTTTGCAGAAAAAGCTTAACTTTCTTTCTTTCAACTGTTAAACTACGCTACTAACAGATCTCGTTCCCATACTCTGGAATTTCTGCCTGGTGAGCAGAAACTCCATTAGCCTATGACACCAGATCTTCAGTAGGGATTTCGAATGGGTTCGTAGAGCCATTCAAGGCCTGCTCATCAATTGTTGAAAAGATTGTCTGCCTATACTGGCTTATTCTGTCCGTTACCTGCTTAAGCAAATTACCCAAGGCCCGAGCTGATCTGATTTGTTCTTATTACAATTTCGGCAACTATCCGTAGTTTATACACTTTTCCTGGTCTAACATGAGTTACAGCTAAAGACAACGTGAGTGATTGGTGGAACTGCTCTTGTAATCGACAAGGTGCAGTTCACAGTTATTTCTTGAGAGATTTATGAGAGCACTTCGAGCGCTTGCCGCCAGCATAATGACTAACGACCTCATCATATAAGGAATTTCTATGGCCAAGACAAATGAGCTTGGAATGCACTACCTGGTGGACAGAGTTCTCTACTGAAGGGGTTTGTGAGTCCAGTTAACCTAAATCGAAATAAAATGGAGACGACTAATCAGGAGGTTTCGAGTTCTAAGAAGTGTTTTTCCAGCTCTATTTTCATCTAATGTCACTAAAATTCTCTTTGATCGACTTATTTTTCTTCGAACCCGTGGTGCGGAATTATGCAGGATTAAAAAGAACTTAACAAAACCTTCTGAAACGAAGCAGACCCTTAGAAACATGAAAGAACATAAAGAAGTTTAAGGAAAGTAATGGCATGTGGCGAGGAGGTCGAGTGGTCAGTGAATGAGTTAGGATTCCAACTAACAAAGGCGGTTATTACATTTTTCCATCCGCCGGCTAAAAAAACCTTCAGAAGGCTACAGGTAACATTAGCCACAACGTACAAGTCATATACGAGCTAGATCTTTCGTAAACACTGCAGCCCTGGGGTTCATTTCTCGTAAGTCAGAAGTTTCTGTCTGAAAGGCTTTTCCTGTATGAAATAAAATGACTTTTACTAATTCAGGATTACAAACTATGGAGAAGGATACTGTCAACAAAGAAAATGGAGACTGGAATGGTCATTTCTGGCTTATTAGCACAACGGGATCAGCGGCTCCCATAGCCCGATCGGTGAGCGTCCTCAATATTATAATAAAGGCTGACAATTTCAAACGACTGCACAATGGTTGAACATTGTACTTAATGACCAAAGATTACGGCTTCGAATTCTAGGTGCTCTAAACCTGACTGATGATGATTAAGAAGCCAGCAATGGCCATTCTAACCACCATTGTTTTGTCGTTGTTTTCCTTCTGCAAATATTCATAGCTCCTATGAGACTGTCTAAAGGAACTCCACACTGCGCCACAAGGAGGCATAACGGAACGAACAGGCCCCTTAACCAGATCTATGAGCACCCTCAATACGATAATATCATTGATGTTATAAACTACTTGACACAGTGGTGATGCGAAATCCCAGTTAGTAGAAGCACCATTGCCGGACCCACCGAGAACATTGACTCCTGGTTACCTCTCCCTGATTTCCTTTTCACTCGTTTAACTTTCGTACTTCAGTCACCTGCGTTCCGATTGGACTCTGCTTGACGCCGGTTCAGGTTTGCCTTCACTTCCACCGATCTGTGAGGCCGAATCCCTTGTCCTTACCCGTGGGAAGGCTTTTCGGCTTTCCTTAAATCCCGCGAGTTCGACCTAGCTCATTTGTAGTGGGTAACTAGGTTGTAATTAGCGGCTTCCTTGTTCTCCTCAACCCATAAAACCCCTTTTATAACGATTCCAGTTGGCCTTGTTTGCAATGTTCTCGGTGGGGTCGGGTATTGTGCTTCCTTCGTGAAATCTGTCCCTCAGTGCTTCATGTTGTCTGGGTTTTATCAGACTATGCCGACCGATAACGGTAAATTTTGGAGCAAAGTTGATACCTACCACCTTTCTATGCTGACGAGCTTACTTGATTCGTAAGCCATGTATGCTTGTGCCTTCGAGGAGGGCTTGGGGTCAGTCTAGGAGTAGTCTAATATCACCGTAACGTTGCACACGTTATATTAGGAGCTATAATTTTGGTCCCATAGGAGAAATATACTTGTGACTAATAAATATATTGTGGCAGACAGGAAGTAAAGGAGGACTCTTCAGATGAGAGGAACTATTTACTTTTCGAAGAGGTGAAAACAACCCGACGTCGGGAGCTGTGTAGTTGGCGTGGAGTGGAGATACGTGAAGAAGAAGAAGAAGAAGAAGAAGAAGAAGAAGAAGAAGAAGAAGAAGAAGAAGAAGCGAGTAGAGGATGCACGTAGCAAAGGCTGAGGTTGGCATCTCTTACGTCACACTCTCTGCTCGGTTCCACGACCCAGACCCTAGAAATTAGCTGTAATAACCTGTCTTCCGGACTTATACCAGGCCTTGCTCCTGTAGCGTGGAACATTGACCCTGGCCCGACTGTCCCTCTCTTTCTGAACTGCGAAATCCCAGTCGGTGGAAGCAAAATAGTGAGAACATTGGTTCCGGATTACCTGGCTCTTATTTCATTCACATACGTTTAACTTCCGTCCTTCAGTCACTTACGCTCCCATTTAGCTCTGTTTGACGCCGGTTCGGGTTCACTTTCCCTTGCACCAGTCCGGGAGGCTGATGCCCCTGCCATGTGCCCATGGGACAGCTAGTCCATTTCTCTTAAATCCCTCGGGTTCCACTTAACTAATCCGCTGCACCCTCTGCTCAGTTCCACGACCCAGACCCTAGAAATTATTTGTAATTACCCTTCGTCCCGACCTCTACCTTGCACCCGCAGCGTGGAACCCTGACCCTGGTTTTACAGCCCCTCACCTTCCAAATTGCGAACTCCAGTCCTTCCAATTCTGACGACGGACTGTCTTCGGCACTCATTTGAAATCAGAGGCGGAAGAAACTCGCGAAGGAAACGTTGATAAAATAAATCGTAAGAGGAAGACAAAACGGAGTTTTATTCGTAAATCCGCTGCAACATTTAGGAAACCGGGATCCCTATAAGGTAGAACTCGCAGTGGAAGTTCGGGTACTCTACCAAAAAGGATGCAGAAACGGATAGTCTATTCTAACTCACCACTGAGAATGAAGTACTGCACAGTAGCATCCATCGTGTTCTTACCGGTAATCATGAGCATACGTATAAAATCAGCTCCCATGAAAATCAAATTACGGTGATATTGCCTAAGGTATAGCACTGTATGTCACACTCGGATCCGTTATTCTACTCAGTGAAGAGGTTGCTGTTTAAGAAAGTAACGCCGCAAGTCGGTGCGGCATTCGCCAGCATTTTTACCCCAATAGCAGCAGTCGCACCTCTAGTAATCATGTGGTGTAGCGTTGCAAATGATCATATAACAGACTCCCTCAGTTTTCATGGGCATGTTACTGCAGACGCCCATAAAAACAGGCCTGTGGAAGAAGAATCTTTTAGTGTCTGCGGCAAGGATTTTCCGACGTTTTTTCAACGTGATCCCTCTCATAGACATCATAAAGATTTATCGAGGCGACACTACCCCGGCCACTGAGACACAACTCAAAGACATGTAAAATTTTCGACGAGGAATTCAACTCTCCTGCGGTTGGATTCTCGTCACTAACGCCACTGACGGAGCTGGTTATGCTCAGGAAGCAGTAGAACTGCTAAATATTTGCAAGGGTGCGTATAACTCCTGATGCCCTTCGCCAGAGAACGACGGATATATCACGCATGTTCTGGGAGTAAAATAGCATGGCTGTTCCTTTTTATTAGTCCTCACACGGTTCAGGACTTCTGGACACCATGTGTATCCCACCGTCCACAGTTCATTGTGTGACCTTGTAAATGCGTGCTCCAATTTACCTATGTTGCACCCTTTAACCTAAGGGATACTTGAGTCAGTCCCTATGGTAGCCTGGCATCTGAACCAGGTCGTGTGTGGCATGCGTAGACAGGCTGCTTAGCTATGTCAATCCATACCTACGCCTGATCGCCCGAACTTTGTATTGCCCTCGGAGCAAGGTCGGTGCTGAAGGACAGCAGGCGACAGATAATTCATAAATTTTCCTCGGGAGTAAATACTTAACACACAATTTACCAGTTCTGCGACTACTCCGTGGGGCACGCGGAGGGCGTCTTCGTTTGTGCCGGTCGAACTATCACGTATGTTATCGCAGTTGCAAGCAAATAACTGCGCAGTGGGTAGAGCAACGGATCACCGAAATGACCCCTTATTTACGATGATTTCGCTATAACAGGTCATAGTGACACAAACGGATTTCGCTCCTAACCGGAATATACAGGACAAATGAAAGTTTTACAAGTGGTACACAGTAAGGTCCATTAACTCATCATGGCGATCCAAAGTGCTGCTGGGTTGGGATGGGAAAAGACTCTATTCTGGATTATAATTACACCATCATCACGGTGCTATTGTAAGGTATTGAGGGTGGGGTGGTGAAGGGATATGCATGATTCAATAAAGAAGTAGCACATCTTTTGTAAGTCTATAACTTTCTATGGAAAAACATTAATATTTAGTCACGAGAAAAAAAAGGCTCAACAGAAATAATCAGTAACAGGCCACAAACAGAGGTCAACGGTAGGGATTCCTTGTGTGGCAACCTAAACCGGACACGTGAATAGGAACGCCCCAGCCCAGCTTAAAATAGGTGGCCTTGCGGGGAATTTCGGGAAGGTTAAACACTCCCATGTCTTAGCCCTAACACCAACCCTAACATAAAAATAAACGGTAACCACAATCTTAAACCTAGCCTGTCCTAAACCTTAATCCTACGTTTAACCTTAGCCCTTAACATGATCCTGAGTCCAACCCTTACTCTGATTTTCACCCTTAGCGTACCTCACCTTAATCCTAAACCAAATTTCCTTGAAATCTGCAGCCAATTCACTTCTATTTACGTTGGTTCCTGTTCTGCTGTCTTGTTTAGGCGGCCATACAAGGCATCCTTACCCAAAGTTGTACTTGGTCGGGATAAGAAAGGCCTCTATTCTGGGTCATAATGACACCGGGCTATTATACTGTATTGGGTGTGGGGTGGTGAAGGGAAATGTATGATTATCTGAAGAATTAGCATCTTTTGTAAGTCCATATCTTCCTATGGAACAACAGTCATATTAAGTCGCGTGAAAAAACGCTCAGCGGAAATAAGCAGTAACAGGCCATAAAAAGAGTCGAACAGCTGGTAGGTAAACGGTAAAAAAGGCCCGACTGCTGGACCAGAAATTTTTTTCGCTTGAATTTTCGGATTCATACTCAAACCTACCACCAGATGCAGCATAAAACACTGGCGGGTCATGCAGGAGGAGTCACAGTAATTATAGAATCCAGTCGGTATACCATCACACTATTACTGAAAGCCTATGCACCTATATTCGTTTGAAAGGAGTATTGCACGATATAATCAACATTTTGACTTGGGCCATGCATTAAAATGAGCAAAAATGGTGTTGCATGACTGATTCTGCATTGAGGGTGGAATAATACCCGCAGGAACTAGGGGTATTGCGAAAACTTCTCTTTTACAGTTAGAAAGTGGAATACACTATTGGCCGTCCCTTCTAATCCACATACAAACAATCTCCTCTCACTGTCAGGAGAATCTGCGCGAAGTTACGTTTCAATGCAAATGGCAGTCACCAGTAAATTTGTTCAGAGCCTTATAGCATACGAAAAGATAGAAGCGAAGACCTTCGGGCGACAGGTTAGGTGCGTTTTAAAACACATTTAAGACTTTGAATATGCATTTATATTTTTTTCGGTAGGATTCACGGGAAATCTTGGAAGAAAGAGGTGTTTTTCTCGACAGCGTGGTGGTAAATTTGCATTTTAATTTCAAGGAGACCTCGTATAATAAAACGTTCCTCCAGGAACTTTGAAACACGTAAGGTATTTACTCTAGCTCGTACTCTCAGTGAGTCGTATTCATCCCTAATCAGTGTCTCGAACCGACTAACGCCAGTTATAGGGGTCCGGTGAAATACACGGCCGTCATTATCCAATGGGTGAACTAAAGTAGAGAAATGACTAGGTTTTCGCCTAACCATGGTCCAAAAGCGACCGATCAGATTGACAGTTGTGCTGGACAGCGGTGTAACTAAATTCCTTGATTGTCTGACCTCTTCATTATATGGTAAAGGAAAACAAACAGTATAAATTTCACTCGTTGGTTCCGACACATGATTTTCAAGCCCCTAATTTGCCTCCTCAAAGCCAACCTTTCGGTGTGCTGGTCCCAGTCAACATCTAATGCAACTAAATCATGCTATATATTTAGTACGTCTTCTATCGAAATTTTTATTATGCATACGGTAAAACAGATTCTGGAACAGCAGAATATACCTTGCGCTCACAGACAATTTTCGATTCTTGATTCTGTGGATAGATAAAAAGTTTTCACTACGATCGCCGCCGTGCATGGGATTCGACAAATTGTCTCGAAATCAGATGCATACATTTCTTTCATTAGCTTTCAAGAGAGTGACCACAAATGCGTCGATGCTCTCGTGGCTACCTTGACGAGCAAATTAGTAAACGCGTTCCCTTGGTTTCCCCGGACCGCCCTGCCAGATAGGCAGCGGAAAACAGTTTTATTTAGCCAATCGAAATGTCAGACGCGTTTGAGCCAATACCTACTCGACCAAAACCCACCATCAGAGGTGGCGGTGGCTGATAGAGGGCGGGGCCGACGCCGTGGGGAGGGGGGGCAGGCCTTGCGATAGCGGTAACAGCGGCGTTCGACAGATTTTCTCGCCGCATGAGGACGCGTTCGCTTTGGCGCGTGCGTGCATACGTTCCGCACACGAGGTAGGGCGCGTCTATATGTGTAGGCGCGGATCTGTAGTCCTTTCCGTCGCCTTCGCCCAATTCTCGCTTTCTCTCTCTCTCTCTCTGCACCCCCCCCTCCTTCTCCCCTCTACCAATTCATGTACGCCACCCACCTGAATAGGACGCGACTCGTCAAGCGCCGCTCTAGGCGCCTGTTGATTTTCCTCCTCTCACACGCGGTGGAGTGCAAATGAAATGACTGGTCGACGAGTCCATGCACACACCCACGCACGCTCGCACAGGTGTATGCGTGTGTGCCCCTGGGACATTCTCGATAATGTGCGCGCGTGCGTGTGGACCCTCGTCGAATTACCGCGGGGCTGTTGATGTGATCTCACGAGTCTATTAGTGACAATTCGTGTCGTTAACTGTCATACGCTCACCCGTCTGCCCGCGAGCAGCACACCCTGCTACTATCAGAGTAATATGCAGGCCGTTTCCAGCCTTCGGGACTTCAGAGGCCAACCATTTTGCGATCGCCCTCAAGTTCGTGCCTCATTTGAGCTCGAGAGCAGTCCGAGTCCATCACCAGCTCTAGCAATGCCATCATCCTCCGGCCGATCACCCGATGCCAACGAAGTTCATGCTTTTGCAGTGGATCAACTGTCGAAGTGCGAGAGCCAACCCAGTGAGGATCGTCCTTCACCCAGCATCGAGGGTTCCGAACGTTCCGACATGGAATCCCCGGGCGCCCAAGACTCCACGGACGTGCTCAGTATGCCAACGTCCAACGGTGTTGACTCTGCCTTCCTCGAGAAACGTCGCTCGACAACCAACGACGAGTCCAGGTTCCCTTTCATCTCCGCGAGCGAGTCAGCAGCCACATCAACACCAAAAGGGAAGGCTGCCGCAGCCTTCATGGCTAATGATGGCAATGTCGCGATTAATGGACGACCAAATCCTGCCGACAGTGGCAGCGGGGGAAAGTCACGCCTTTCCAATCCCAGCTCTAAACCCGGTAATAAAAAGTCCTTTGTGTGGAATTACTTTAAACACCCCGAGGGTGAGTCCGGCAGTATCGATCGGACCCGAACTCAGTGTTTGGTATGCAAGAGCCAGCTGGCATTCAATGCTTCTGGTACTACAACCACAATGCTGAACCATCTGAAGAGTCGTCATGGTGACATTGCACAGCGTGAAGAACAACAACGCGCTAGGATCAGTTCTGTCAACGCTGGTGCTGGTGGTGGTGGTGGTGGCGGTGGCATTATTAACGGCCGCCGAAAAAATGGTTCTGAGACCTGCCGACTGAGCTACAACAGGCCAAATCAACCTAACAGCCTATTTGGCCCTCATTTTCGATCTTCGCGTGCACCCGGAGTCAAGCAGGAGGAGAAGTCACCCATTGCATTTCCACACAACTTCGGGAAGGAAGAAATTCCAAATTTTCCGGTGAGTTCTAAGTGCGATACCGCGTGAGCTACTTTATCTGCGCGTCCATTGTTTGTATGGGGGATTCTACGCACAGGCATCGGAAGGGAACTCACTTTGTTTTTTTTTGCCAAAATCGAATAAAATTACTACCCAATGTAATACAGTAGTAACAAGCGGTCGCCACGCATCAAGCAGAAGTCACTTAGCAGTGGTGTATAGTTCAACACTTCATCTTTTACGCATTCCCTTTTTACCTGCCCGTATTTTAAGACTCAAGTTCTTGGTCCACTGTTTTTTATACTCAGCTTGTTCCTGTAGACATACTTTAATTTTCTGAGATATCTATCAGGTTTTCCTAGCCTGTCCTCTCTTCCCGGGGATTTTTTTCTGGTTGGGTGTGTGGGTTCTGTAACAGACAGAGTTTGTGGTAAAAAAGAAGTGGGCGGAATGTGAATGCCAGTCTTATTTATACTGTTTTAGTGAATTGAAACAGGTATGCTAGTTGGACCCAACTAAACTAGGAATATGGTCATCTGCTCACATCTTCCAGAATTTGACTCATTTATGATCTTCCCCGATTTCGCCTACCATAGTCAAAAGTAAAGCTCTGTTAAATTCCCCCTGCTGTAGGCTTAGCTGTGGAAAAATAGGGATTATCGCGTAATTTGAAATAAACTCCGATGACAGTTCCTAATTTTCGTAAACTAAAGACCAGACCTGGGAAACCATATGAAAACAGTACCTCTCTCAAACTGTAGTTTTACACTAAATTGAAGACTATCACTTTATGTGAACTGCTTATTGCCACTTTAAAGGTATTCACATGAACAATATTAAAAACTTCAGAATTTACTAATTTAAACTATAACTGTGGCCTCGCTGCTAAAGGAACTTCACTAAAGCTCTTCCTGTCATGGCCTACGAATATCAATCCAAGGGCTTGGTACGGGACGTCGTAAAAAATCGAAATATACACCTTCTTGGACCTAACTTTGGGCGGATAAATCGACAGCGATAGTCAAATCTCGGCAGCCTTTTGGGATTTAATTTCAGGTCAGCTGTGTTGCTGGTTAAATAATGACAAGTAATTTCTGCCTTACCCAATTATTTCTGGAACCTTTTATGCACCTAAGAAGAAATTTGCTTCCTCACAATCCGCTCTCCAGCCTGGTCGGTTCTGTTATGAATTTATTCGACAAATATTAAATTGGCATTTTTAAGGACAACTGAAGTTCAGGGCAACATTTATAACAACTCAATATATGGCCTTATCTATTTATACTTTGTTACAGCGGCTGAAATGTGTGGACTTCCTACGTTGAAAACACACGTTAGCCTCTAGTTCCCGGGAAAAACACAGCGAGGACGTAGAAGTTGTATTGCTGTATTTTTTCAATTATCTTGGCTTCGTGTAAAGTGTGTGGTGGTCAGGTTGAACAGTGGGGTGTAGCATAAACCGTAGAATGAATGACAATGCAGTATTGCGGAATATTAGACCAAGGCCACTGGGGTCAGCTGGCAGAATGAAATCATTTTTTTTTTGGAAGCTTTCCTCTCACGAAAATTTGATTTCTGTCAAATAACAGCACCCGCTATTCGTCCGATAGTTTTCCTGTACTGGACTGCCTCTGTCCCTGAAAGTTGGCGGTGGGGGCTCGCAGGTGAATTTGTTATGCAAAGCCGACTTGCGTAGCTTCTATAACACTCTCCCTCTCTTCCCGTACTGAGCATATCCTAACACAAGTTAACTTCAGTATGCTTGGAGACGAGCGTGAGCTCAGATGTTAAGGAGACATTATACAAATCTACGCGTACCACATGCAAGCTGATTAATACTTCCTCATGTATCAGGCTTCATTAAAGTGGTCTTTGTCCTAACGCAAGATAGCGAATAAGAACATAGCATGAATGGAAAACCGTCGCTACCCACTCAACATCGCGGAACCATGTTTATTCTTCAGTTGACAGCGACTTTTAACATGACTGCGTAGTTCTAAAATGCTTTTTCTGTTTGTAGTAAAGAAAACGAAGACTTACTCCGGGTTATTACGACTCCACACCCTCATACTTCTTCTATGCGCCTATAAACTTTCCGACTCAAGTTAATGGTGTATACTGGCTCACTTTATATAAAACCACCGTAGCACGTGGGGAAGCTGGGTAAAATAAAGTAAATCACCCTATTGAGCTCTCTTTAATATCTGTACAATGCAGTTAACTTTGAGTTCGCACCCCTGTGTACAGCACGTTCTACTTTGTCAATTCTGAGTAGTTCTTTTCTGACGAGATATATGAGGCAAATTTCCATGACTCGGTAATATCATGCTGCCTATATCACTAGCCGCTCTGCGGCTGCTGGCGGGGCTGTAGAATGAGCCCCAAGGTAAGAAGACCTAAAAATTCTGAAACTACTACTAAACTAACAGGTATATGTTGTGGTCATTCAGATCCGGACTCGAATTTTCCTTCGCTTATAGGAGAAACGTTGTCTGCGCTCTATCTTGTCTGTACTGTCATCAATCTACCTTAACTTCAACTGGAAAATGCCATTCTCATTCGTTCACTGACGCAGTCGTCGAGACAATACTAGATTAACTTGCAAAATTTTAGGTTAAAAAACAACAAGCTAACATTCTCGGGGTTGGGATTCCGATAGCAGATTCAGAATGGGATGTCATATGGCAGAAATTCGAATTTTTCCAGATACACCATAACACTCTGGACAGTAAGTCTGTTGGCAATTTTACAGCTACTTTTCAGCTGATATCTGTCTCCACTTAGCGCAAACAGTGAAAGAAGGAAACAAATGGAGTAAAAATTTATTCAGGCAATTTAAAGAAGCATAAGTCAAAGATGACTTTCTAGCGATAGTTAGGGCTTGTGAGACTTTCATCTCGGGCGCATATGTGTATGGCTTATAATTTAAATTTCGCAGTTCACAGAGTACAGTTTAATAAATTCACTACACAGACCCAGAAGGAAAGGGACACGAAGACAAAAAGATGAAAAAGAAAATAATAAAAGAGGAAGGAGAGAATTTAAATGGGTACTCATAGCTTATATGGCCCCGGCAGGACATGAGCTAGATGGGCTAGATGCAAGGGTAGGTTTATGTTAGGTTTTGGTTAAGGTTAATGCTTGGGTTAGGTGACGGAAATATTTATTCTTCCTGAAATTTAACGCAAGGCTACCTGTATTACATGGGCTGGTCCTGTCAGGAGGGTGGGCATATAAGCGCTTCATAGCATCGTCAGATTAACGACACGATCTAATGGGTTATCGATCTCCGACTGAACTCTCCAGTTATTGGCTGTTTCTTTGCAACACGTTGTATGATCTGCTCGACAGCGAACAAAGACTTGAAAGTCAGCTGTAGGTCAATGAAATGCCCATTCTTCTACCCGGGTAAGGAAGGAATGACTTCGTTTTATGATAACGATAGTCACTTCGTTATGTGCTTAACTGACCGGAACGCCAAGAACATTTGCTTTTGCCAAGTATACTTTCAAACACATGACATTTAAAGAGAAGTGCACATGCAAGGCCTTCATAGTTTCATGTTCCCATGTCTGCAAGCACCGCATCATACATAACGCCTACAACATTGCTCAAACAACAGCAACAACAACATCTATGGTGAAACTAGCAGGCAACTGCATGGGTTGGATTTAACCAGCTTGTCTCGATGCTTTCTGAGACGAAGACAGCGATGAAATTGACTCATGCAATACCTTTCATTTAGGACCGAGTCTGTGCGGGACCTTACATATTGCCGTATATGCTTGTGGCTCGCATTCAAAGGAGACATTCACGTTACCTCACCCACCCAGCGTGCTTAACGTCAACTCCGCTGGGCCAGCAGGCTCACACAGGCCGCCGATGCATAAATGAGGGAAGAGTGAGCGAGAAGATCCTTCGCCGTCCTTCGTCGTGACAAACTAGCGCATTACTTACAGATATAAATACGACGTAAGCGAAGCTACTTCGGTGCACTAAAAGCGGTGGCTTGAAAAGCTGACCACCTGGCGGGACAGTCCACTCCTCCACGGGAACGTGTGCCAGACAGCACTATCTTCTTCTTCTTCCAGAATGTGACAGTTCACTTTTGAGAGATCCGAGAAACACCCCTGCACGAAGCCTGGTACGCGCGTGTAGAACCCGCTTCTTTGGATTTGTCCTGCCATGGTAGGTGTGGGCGGGGAGAGTGAGTTAGATGCATCGAAAGTACGTTTTCCTACAAACAGCTTCACGTGCAAGTTATGGCTGTGCCCACTTAATTGGGCAGCGATGAGCCGCGTTGCTGGCGGTAGACAAACTGTCAGGTGCGGGTGGTTTTTTAGCTGAGGACAAAAGTTAAAGTGGGCGTCACAGACCATTCGTTCTACAGATCTAGCGATGCCCTACGCGTCTCAGTAATCGTTCAATTAAAAAAAAACGTCTGGAGGAGAGTCCTGGCTGATAACCACGCAACCCAAGCCGGCACCCTCTCAGTACCTTCGATTGGGCTTGTGAGGGACTTCCCAGTTGGGTGTGGACCGGTCGCTAACACTTCTTTAGGGCTTTCTTTACGAAAGCTTTGGTGAGAATTTCAGCCGAAATTCGGTTAAAAAAACCAGCGACGTGTTCCGTGTCAGCCTCGAAGGATGCTTCATGGAGGGCATGTTATTGACCTAAGTGATTCATGCATATGTGTATGTATGCTCTTTGGAACAAAAGTAGAGGTAATATTTCCAGGACTAGGATAGTTAACCGATTAATTTGATTTACAAAAGGCTAGATCTTTGAATTTCACGGAGTTGAATTCGTGGGTTGCTGACAGAGAATACCTCAAACTCAATGAACCCTGACTACGCGCCTTTTCCGCTTCTGCCTACACAAATTTTGAACCTCGAGCTGATTAACTAACCCAGCTATAGAGGTTTGGGGCACACACACACACGCACACAACTCTTATCACTCGCTAACTACTACTGAAATTCGATCAGCTCACTACCACTCGTATACTGAAACTCATGAGACATTGACTGGATTCCACCGCAACGATCTCAAATAAAATAAGTTAAGAAGAATGGTAATGCTAATAGTAGGAAGTATGGCAATTCAACTAAACATTCGAGAAGTTTTTGCATGTAAACGGTCCTCGGGTAGGACAGATCCTCTCGTCACTTTAAGATGTTCGCAAAATATAAACGTTTTTATGAAAAACCAGTTTTTTTATCTTGCATTTTTGGATTTTTTCTTAGAAAATTAGGCACTTATTTAATTACCCCTTTGAAATTCGGTAAACATGTGATTTAAATCGACTGATAGTGGGACGCCTGGAAGGGTGTGGCCGGACATGCATTCACTGGGATTTATATAAGTGCCTGTAAGTACCAAGCATCTTATAAAATCTAGGATGATCCAAATAACAATATGAAAGGATTAATGGAATAATTATCATAAGCCAGGTAAAAGGGTTTATTTTTGAGCCTTCAAACATAAGAATGCAGCCGCATATTCGAAACATGTTAGTTCATACAGTATGCCCGAAAGAGGGATGCAAATTTTCATTTTGAAGTATGATTTCAGTGGGATTGCTTCGTTACTAAGTACACAGTGACACGTTTTTTAGTCACTGGTTTTCATTAGTGATATAAATTATATTATTGAGTCATTGGATAATTATATTTTCATTTTCCGCTAAATTCTGTGTGAGCTGTTTCAGTGCAGCTCTCACAGCCTTCAGGCTAGATCGTTTATCAGGTTCACTAAACCGAATCTTCATGTGTTCATGTCACTAATACCCACTAACTGCTTCAAAGGAAGCCCTCTTCTTCTTCTTCTTCTTCTTCTTCTTCTTCTTCTTCTCATCATCATCATCATCATCATCATCATCATCATCATCATCATCATCATCATCATCATCATCATCATCATCATCATCATCATCATCATCATCATCATCATCATCATCATCATCATCATCATCATCATCATCATCATCATCATCATCATCATCATCATCATCATCATCATCATCATCATCATCATCATCATCATCATCATCATCATCATCATCATCCTCATCCTCATCCTCATCATCATCATCATCATCATCATCATCATCATCATCATCATCATCATCATCATCATCATCATCATCATCATCATCATCATCATCATCAATCAATTGATCAATCAATAGCATAATAACTTTTATTATCCCCTCATTTTTTAGCGTAAAGAAAGTTTTTTTAGGTTGGAATTGCTTATCTGTCTCCCGACAGGACACGCAAAAAAGGAAAGTCCCCACATATTGCAGGTAGCCGTGCGGTAAATCCCAGGAAGGGTAAATACCCCCGCATCCAAACCCTAAGACTAAACATAGCTCAAAGCAATCTTAGCACCAACCTTATATCTAGCCTTGACCAGAGCTTTAATCCTAACAATAATACCCCCTGAAATTGAGCGTAAAGCCACCTGACCGACAGGCAGTTCCTGTTACCATTTCCTGTCGGGGTGGGGCGGGGGACACAAGCAAGCCCCATTGTTTTATGTTTAACTCTGAACTGTCACAGGTAGTATTTTACTCTCGTGGTAACCAAGACTAAGCATACAAAAAAAAAAACAGTTTAGACCAGCGGAAAACCACTAAGTGAGGAATTCAAGCATGAAAGCTCAAAAGGTCCCACCTAGGATATTAAGAAATACTATTTCTTGGCAGCGCCAATTCAATATGACACGCATGACTACTGAATCGCAGATAGACTGACCACTTATGTGACATCAGAACTAAACGTAGACTGCCTGTGACACTTAGCGGCTCCACTCGTAATTGAGAATGGTAGCTTTCTAGTGCGATAGTTGCTTGATGACCGGCATTCGAGTCCCCAATCATTGGCTCACTGGCACTGGCGTTGGGCGAGTCATCATCACGCTGGCATCCGACATGGTTGATGCAATTTCAGCGACAAACGATGCGAATGCCGGCCATCATGCGATTATTGCACCACATGGCAACCATCCTCTATGGAAGGGTAACGGTTAATTATCATAGGTATGCGGTAGCATAGTGGCCGCATCCCAGGCATACTGCAACTCCCTGTGAATGAATTATCCGTATCGGTTGTTGTCTCTGATGATAGGTTCGTGCGTGAATCCGAAACATCAGGCGAATACAGATCTTATTCCCGTGACCTCGGCTGCTTCCTCTCAAATACTTCCTGAGAATCGAATTTTTGCTCTCATAAATGCCTTCGGAGCATGCGTTTACGTATATGCGCACTAGGAAAACCAATTCTAACGGCTAGCGAGATTGAGAAGTAGTCCACCTGACCGTTGGAAGAAGGCCAAAAACTGCTAACGCTGTCCAGCTAGTTTCAATGTGCCTTTGCTCCAATTGTAAGAATAATGGTCGCCACGGTAATGCAATCACAGTTAAAATTAGACAGAATTCGACTAGTTCTGTGTTCGCAGTCACTCCCTGCAGCCATCACTTCGTGGGGAAAACTGTCAAACACGGTCTAGGAGTAATTTCTGACGCAGTTATTTTCTCTGCGCTGCCGCCTTTGAAACGTGTGTAAGGTCGTATTCCGTCTGCTGTAGGATTTTAGACATGTGTTGAAAGTAAATTTCCGTGGGAACCTCCTGCACCGAATGTGTTAAGCTTGAACGATCAAAATTGCGTAGAGCAGAGACACCTGCTAACCTTCGCCTTCTGCAACAAAAGATGCGTGGTTTTCGAGTCGCTTTGCTTTCGATTAGGAACTTTGCCTAAGTTTCCGAAACCATTTTCTATGACACCAGCGTTATCTGTAACCTAAGAGACTTGGGATGATAGCAGGCAAATGATATTTTCTGTACTAACTACTAACAGTCAGAATACATTGCTATTTATTTCCGCAATATGCGTGCACTGCGACTACCTTTCAATTAAATTTTCTTCCATCCCGTCGTATCCGACGGCAGCTAGCGTGCTCTCTCGCTTCCACCTCATCCACCTTTGTCAAGAAGAGTGCAGGCGGAATCGGGTGCAGGTGGCTGGTGCGGTCGGAGCTTGCACCTACACGCCCTCCCCCACGTTCGGCCTTTTTTACGGGGGGGGGGCAACTGAATAGCGTCTGCCGTGCCCGGATCTGGCCCCATCTACCATGCGGCCAGTGTAGGCGACACGTTTCTTCCATCCACATAAATAGGCACACGTGTTCACTTAGTGTGACATTAACCCGATGGTTGGAAACGCGTAATATGTTTGCCCTCTTTCGAACTCGTTGCAGCCTACCTTGCGCACACTTGCTGGAAGTGCTCTCTAAAAGACAATTAGATTTTCTAGGAAGAACATTTCTGGCAACCTTGATTTTTGAGTAGCACTGGTGAACCCCTCTTTTGTAGTAAAATTGGAGTAGAATGTTGAGTGCTCTGTTTGCAATCCAAATCATCACCTATGAGAGTCCCATCCATGCTTGATAAAGTCCTAGGTTACACATCAATTTTTTAAGTAGAAGGAAAACGTCAAACTAGGGGCGGTAAATAATCATTTTTCTCCTCCTCTATTCCGCTAACCTAAGTTTTAACTCCTCTTCTGCATGACATCGGGGAGCAGAATTTCACCTAAGTTACAGACAACAGATTTGCCAGCGCACTTAGCTACACAGATGAAACAACTTTAAAAAAGTAGTGCAAAGCAATGCATCCAGCTTTAAGTATATTTGAGGGAGATGTAGGTGAGTTACCTTTGAATTCCCTATTTGTACATACAAGTTGTGGTATCAAAAAATAGTATCTCTGTTGTTCGGTAATCATTCTAAAAGTTACAATTTGGGTTATGCGCAGCTTCGGTGCCTTTTCCACAGTTTCTGCTACTTCATAGAAAGCATAGTTGCCAGTGTAGTCACTTGCACTGAAAAATTATCCTGCTACAATTATGCAGCATATCTTACCCACATCACCGGGTAACTGACTAATCATTTAAAGGGCGTCCACGAGAGTTATCTCCCCCACTTCCACCCTCCCAAACCATGACTTTTCAAACAGTTTACATTTACTGAGAAATTAGAAGTCAGAGGGTGATGTTGAGTTTAACTGTTGCCTGTTCTTGATAAGCTTTGTAAAGCTTCTTCTTCTTCTCTTCTTCTTCTTCTTCCCCTTCTTCTTCTTCTTCTTCTTCTTCTTCTTCCCCTTCTTCTTCTTCTTCTTCTTCTTCTTCTTCTTCTTCTTCTTCTTCTTCTTCTTCTTCTTCTTCTTCTTCTTCTTCTTCTTCTTCTTCTTCTTCTTCTTCTTCTTCTTCTTCTTCTTCTTCTTCTTCTTCTTCTTCTTCTTCTTCTGAAAGCCCTATGCGCTCATTATAAGTCCATCGCAAAGACAAGTACTCACGATTTAGCCAACGGCCTGTTGGAGGAGGGGCACAAGTCTCATTGGCTTTCCGTAGGTTCTAAGTAAACAGCATTAAAACGCCATTTAATTTCACGTTTTCAACTGTCAAACTTTCAATTCGCAGGCTTGTACTCAGAAACTGAGGTAAATTTATTAATCGAGCTCCTGTTTACTAAAGTGCCCCTAGTTGTGTTTTTTTTGTACGAACTGCGTAAGCGAACTCGTAATGCATGGATGACCTGCAGACGCATATATTTATTCGGCATTTCTAGATTCCTAAACGGGCTGTGTGACAGATGCGTTGGATCAACACGGGGCCAGATCAGGGTACGGCAGGCGGTACTATTATTTGGGACAAGGTCCCCTAACAAATGCCGAATATGGGCACGCGTAGGTGCAAGCTCATGCCCCACCCCGCTCTCTCATTCCGTGGGAGATGATTCACCTGCGCTCGATCCCGCCTCCGGCCTTCTTGACTCTGTCTTGACACCAGGCAGAGGCAGGTGAGGGAGGAGAGAGCGCGGTAGGTGCTGTGAAAGTCTACTATCACTTTTAAAAATAATGTGTGCGCAAGACACCGTCCCTGCCTCACTCACCTGTGGAGCATACGGTGGACATGGACAGCGTCGGATTACGATGGTCGAACTCTCCAGTGTAACAATCCTGCGCGCCAATCAAAAATGTCCCACGTCTTCAGATGTCAAAGTGTGTCAATAAATTCGCGACTCGAATCCTCCCAATCAAAAATTTAACTATTATAATCGAAATAGATAACTTTGAACCAAGAATGCTTGCAGTATCCAGAAAACTGTCCTTTGTTTTCATTTTCCCTCGATCATCAAATTTTCGGCACGTTTATCAGCTGCGTTGGATTTCTGTATGTGTGCTACCTCTAGTGAATTGCATGAAAAGAAGTAACGATGGAGGCCTGCTGCGTGAGTAAAATTGGCTTAAGACCAGTAGCATTGATTCTTTTCGCATTCAAACAAAAGGTTATTGAGCTGTTTACTAAAGTTACTCTTCAGGTGTTTCCTATACAGTCCGCCTAATGTTCAAGCGTTTTCTCACTGAAATTAACAGTTTGCCTTCGTTTTTACCTCCATCCCATCCAGACCTTTGGTATGCTACCGAGTGACCTACAATCAACGAAGGATATACTGAAGCCACACTTTCTCCAGGACACCGTCGAACTGGGTGCAGGTACTCAGCGGCGAATCAGTAGCCCAGGGCGAGAAGTGATCAGTGGAAGCGGTGTTGGTCCAAACCACTCTAGTCCACAATCCGTTCATGTTAACAGACCCAATTTCAGCGGTATCCCGTTTGGTGATCTCTCCACCCTGACGAACAGTCTCGATCTACATCATTCCAACCCACCCGGGTGTGGTCACGGAGTCGACGCCCGCTCACCCAATGAAGGCCTACGTCTAGGGGGACCCATCGTGTCAGCATCGCTCCAGTCACGTCCTAGTCCCTTGCTTTCTTCTAATCCACTGACTTCCTTCCCAATGTGTTCCGTTCCAATGCCGCTGGTAGATGCCAGCTTGATGCTGTCATCACCGCAGTTTCATAGCCTTTTGCCTGGCCTGAACTCCCCGCTCTCCGGTCTAATGCCGAACTCGCAAGTAAACTGTTGTCCCCCTCCATCTTGTCCAATCAGACAATCTGAAGCCTCTGAGTCGGGTCGTCCAGGCACCAATGACTGTTCACCAACGGCATCCTTCCCAGAGGCATTTCTTGCACCACTTCCGGTCCTGGCCCCGCCTCCACCCGGTTCCCTGCCCAGCGTTACTGACCTAAACGGGTTCTCTGCAGCTAGAGCATGGCTCTCCTCCTTCGCAAACCTTGGTTTCCTGCCACCCGAACTAGGGGTAGGAGGTCCCTTCAGTGTCGACAAGCATACCCCTGGTACCAAGGATGTGGATGAAAAGCAACACCAGCATCATCATCAACAGCAGCAGCAACATCAGCAGCAACAACAACAACAGCAAAGAACACCAATCAGTGCTCTCGAGAAACCACCGAAATGGCCTGATGTGGAGCAGACGCTAGAGTTCTTAACCCAGACTCGAGCGACCAATGAAGCACGAACTAATGCTCCACCTAAAATGCCCCTGCCTCCGAGTATGATGGCGGGTCTGATGCACCTGCCACCGTCGGAACTCCTCGCCCCGTTTCCCAACATTCCGCCCGCGAGCAGGCCGCTAATGCTTCAGTTTCTTTCCCGCCTGCAAGCCTGCTTCGGCGAGCCTGCGGCCCTCTTTGGTGGTTCGGTCCCTGTCACAACTCGGGGCGGCTCAAACCTCTGCTCTGACGCTCCCCCTGCCGTTGAGTCCGCGGCGCATATGACTGGCGCCAGAGACTTCCCTTGGACTGGGTGGGCGCAGGGTCAACAGGCGGATGCCACAGCCGGCCTGCGCTTGATCCTGGGGCAGCCAGGACTGCAGACTGGCGAGGAGCAACAGGCGCGGCAACACCAGTCGACCGTACCCCCAAGCACGAATGCCAACAGCAGCGGTCCGTTTCCTCCCGAAATCCAAACCGGTACATTTTCGCAGGCTGCCACCGTGGCCGATCCAACCAAAACGGTTGCAGCTGCGGCAACCAAACGGAAGCGCGGACGGCCTGTCTACATTTCGCCCGACCACGATGCAACGGTCAGTGTCACTCCAACCTCTTGCTAGCATGCCCATAATATATGGATCAACGTAGTCACGCAGTGGATCTCATTGATAGACCCTGGTTTCAGGGCCGAATACGGGCGTTCCGATCTAGAACTCACACCATTATCACTAGTACTATTAGTCGACGAAACGCGAGTTAAAGTTGCTGACCGACTGGACCCGCTTTCAACAGTCAGGTATGCCCTGTTTGGGGTTGATGTATGACTAGACTGAAAACATCAAGTAATATCGAAGTTGCCAATCGAGTTTCCACTGTCGTTGTAATCATAGTTGTAAACAACGGATCTTGTTAAGAAAAATTGGACATGTACTGTCGAAAGGTCGTAACTTATAAACAGACATCGAAACATAATGTGTTCAACGTCGCGTGATTTTTCGAATCAAAATTTTCTCCCTAAAATGTAGAAACGCGCATTCTCCTATTGGCCTCAGCCAAGTGTAGTGGATTACCATTTTCAGTATTCCAGCTAGAATAATTTGCGTTCATCCTACCTGGAAGCCATTTGCGAATCCCGCGGCCGGAACAGGTCACTAAGACCATTAAGATGGTTGAACGCAGTGAAGTCGGTTGGGATTACTACGGTCACCACATTTCAACTTATTTCCCTTACGTGCTAAGTAAATACTTAAAAAACTACAGAAAACTAATATAAATTAAAAGGAAATAGTTCGATCTGTCATACCCACTTTCTTTTGGTATAGACGGCGCATATAAGTACTTTTGGGTTGAGAGGAAGAAGAAATAGGGAGAAGGGAGAAGAGAAGGGCAGTATCAGCGATAAAGACAGCATAAGGGCGCGGGACTCTCACTGACACACTAGCACACGCTCGACCCTACGTCTTGCTCATTAACTCCGACCTGCGATGAAAGCCATAATCCCTGTGCACCGCCACCATTAGTATTATCAGCGTGGTGCTACAGACAGAGACGCATTTAGAATGTTCGAATACCGGCAGCATACATGTTTGCGCCTGCTCTTCTTACCTCGCCAATCGCATCTCTGTAAACAGCCCAAGAACCCCCGAGAGAAGAGGTGTACGCAACGGGGGTCGAGATGACAGAGGCCCTGTGTCTAGTCCTACTACTGGCGTCGTACGAACTGTCTTCCTTCTCTCAGCTTTCGTACGCCTGTTGGGTTATGCATCTCGGTCTCGGTTTACGTCTGTTTTTTTTCGACTGTGCATAAACACTGGCAGGCAGGCAGGCATGCCTGATGTGTCTGCTTTTATCGATGTTTCTGATCTCCATTCACATGTTTGAGCACGAACAATGAAGGGGGAGCGGTTGTCTGATCCGTCTGACGGGTGGGGAAGCAGCTGCCTCTGACCACCATTTAATGCTCGCGCGAGCACACTTTCGATGCTGCATGGGTCAAAAACCTGTCCTTCAAAACGCGTATTTCGAAGCTGACGCTGCACTCGTCAATAGCTGTTTCATTGGTGCGAGGGGAGGTAGGGCTTCTAATCGGTTCCTACGAGAGATATATTCGAGGCCCGCCCACACCCAGTTAGTAGGTGCCTCGCGTTCCCGCGCTGATGAGGACTGGGGTTGCTCGAATATCAGCTAGGTGGCGCTCGAAGATGAGTACCGTTTGCGCGATGAATGAGACAGGTCAGTAAATTGCAGCATGTCTCGTCTAAAAATCACAAGCACTCACACGACTGTCCGACTGCAGTAAGCACTATGATCCATCAATGCCGCCCAAGGTTGACGCATTCGTAATGTGCGTGTGTATTTGTTTGTAGTGAAGTGATAGATACTGCTCAAGTCCGTCTCACTATAAGCTACTTCACTCGCTCGTCACTGTCCTGCAGCCACTATGGTCATCATCGTATACGACGGTTGAACTGTCAATGTATCAACTCGTTTATCTCACTCATTCGAGTACCATGTCCCATTGACAGGCCGGAACGATGGAAGGTGGACGTACGCATGGTGTAGCTGCAAATGAACATGTTAGTTTTAGACAACAGTCGGAAAGAAGGAGACGAGATGACTGGAACAAGATTTTTATGTGTTTATCTAGCGCGCCATCTGCCATGAAAGTGGGAGCTGTCAATATTGATAGCTGAGAACTGGCGTAGAAACTGTATCCTAGGTATACTGCAACGTTTTTGCAAACATTTCCCCGACGGGGGGTTTTAGTGGGAATCCGGAACATCAGACAAATAGAACTCTTGTCTCAGCCGCCGTTTCTCCTTCTTTACTTGACCTCAGCGGTTGACAAGGCCAAATAGCCCACCTACGCGTGCGCATACAGCCTGAGATCCCTCAGGAGTGGGAGTTTCATAAGTGGCACATTAAATAGGAACCCATGCGGTGTGACCCTCAGCCCTGGATAAGTCGGAGTTGGCCCGTCCCTTGCCAACCTTCCAAACCAGGATTGCCAGTCCGTCCTAATAGTTTGTTGGTTAGCTTGAGGAACCAAGCGTGGAATACCCCCTCCCCCTCTCAAACGCCAGTGGCGTGTTCGAGTGAAGTTCACTGGGAATGGGTTTGGGCGTTGTGGCGTCCCTGTCTACCACTGGCTGCACGCGGGCTGTGAGCTCACAGCCACTGCCGCCCTATTCAAATTCCGAGGCCAGGACCGAGTTTTACAGGGATGTCTTGTATTGCCGCCTAAACATGACACGAGAATGCGAACCACCCCGCCCGCTTAAAATGGAAGTGGTTACAGTAAATTACAGGAAGGATAAATGTTTCCGTGTAGTAAATATAACATTAACCCTAGCATAAAACTAAACTGTCACCTTACTCTTAACCCTAGCCCTACCCTAAATCTAAACCCCTTCAGTTAACACAATAAAAACCGCAACCCTTAGCCTAACCATGACCCCAATCCCAACTCTGATTTTAGCCTCAAACTTAAATCATAACCCTAAACCCAACCCTAACCCTCACCTTAATACTAAAAATAATTTTCTATGAATTTGGCACAAAATCAAATATCTTGTGGGTGGTTCCTATTCTCGTGCCCTGTTTAGGCACCCATAAAAGGCATATTTACTCTGAGTTTTCCCGTCATTTGGACAGCCTCCAAAGTCACCATCTTTTGTTCGTTGTTAAAGTTCAGACAGGCCAGCTTTGGGATCAACAACGCCCATGATCGGTCTCAAGCGCCTTTTCTTCACCCCTGCATCGGCGGCCTGTGTGAGGCTGCTGACCGAGTGGCGGAGCGCGGTGAGTGTGAGAGGTTTCTGTCGCATGCGAACAGTCGGAGGAATGTAACGCACCATTGAAGGGTCCACACAGAATCAGTCCAACCTGAAAAGCACACCAAGATTCCCCGTGGCTCCTTCTTTTCGCCTCATAGAAAACATGCCGTTTTGGGTTATCTCGACTATGGCATACACTCTCACACGCGCTTTCTTTTGAACTCTGCCCTTTCCGGGCAAAATATGGTAGACGCCAGAGGCACCGCTGCAGGTGGTCTTAACTTTTAACGCTCTCTTTTTTACACTGCTTGCTGGTTGAACCACACGTCCCCTAGCGGCCGATTTGGCTGTAGAAGGGGACTGCGTGACAATGTCATGGCCACCGACCTCACATTTTCGCGCGTACTAGTCAAGGTGTCTCCCTTCAGACCGTCAGTACGGCGCCGAGGAGGGAAGAAATTTAAACTCACCTTTCGTGTGTTTGTTCGGCCGGGCGAGTTGTGTTTCGTGTGCCGCCTGGCACTGTGCTCAATGGGCATGCGTGTGTGTACTGTCATCTCGAAGGCAGAAAGAGGTCATTCATCTTCATCCTCCTCCCCCCCCCTCACGTCCACTTTCATGTGTTTTCGTGCACACCCACACCGGTAGTGATTGCTCGTCCTAACTACTGAGTTTAGTGCACTCTGGTAAACAGAGTTTCATGCAAGTGCCATCGCCGCCGGAGGCCAATGATCTTTTAGGCCTTGTCAAAGCGTTACAGTCCTTTCTGAGTGGCATTTCGTACACGCACTGCCAGGCACGAGAGCTCCGACGACACGCACACGCCAGACGACGTTCTAACTTGCCCTCAACTCGGTAAGAGCATAAATCGAATCTCCCTGCCTGCTTGTGTGTCAAAGGGAATGCCACGGGGACTCGATAGCCTCTGGTGCACGAGAGCGCGAGAGAGAGGTTTTGTGTGAGCATATCAATTCACCCAATGTTCTGAGCAAATCGGGTTATAGACGCACCCCTATTCGAAAACCCACTGCCTCCATTTACTTGAATAATTGGTAGTTCTGCGACGAGAAAGTTTGCTGCTTCTCAAGACCCTACCATTAGATGAGTGTGCTAGTCTGTTCCGCACAATATAGTAGACCTGTGTGCGCTAGTCACAGCCATATACACATGCTGCCATGCAGCAAACAAGTCAGGGGAATTAATCCTTTATCCGAATATCTTCCGTTGTATACTGTTTTCCGACACCTGGCCATAATTCTGGTAGCAATGGTACATCCCTAGAGAGTGAGGATGACGGCTCAGCGCACCCTCATCACTATAAACAATCTGACGCGCTTGAAGCCATCACTATGTGCTAAACGCCGTGGCTTGGAAGGTTGCCAACTGACAGGATAACTTGGACCGCGCAGTCAGCTCATTGTGTGTTTGTGTGGAGTGGCCGACGGGCGGACTGACGGTCAGGTTGCAATGGCTCATTCCTAATGTTGCCTATATGGTACTCCCACTCCAAGGGCTCCGTGTCGGGTTTGACGGCAGGCTAAAGGACAGCTTCGGTCGTGCCAACCACCAGTACCTCCCCCTCGCTTTCTGTCCTCTCAACATGGCCATAACAATAGGCCCAGATGGGGGAGGAGAAGAGATTACGATGGATGCAGTGCAAGTGTACGCTCATTGTAATCTAATTCCTTCGCAAGTCATGGTCCCCGCGTCCCTTTGCTGTGGGGCACACGAAGAACCTCATCAGATACACCTGCCAAACTGTCACATCTATAGCGTTTATTGGGGCAATAATAAGCCCTAAAAATTGTTTGTGCATTAGTTCCAACCTTCGGACTGGGGTGACTCTCCATAACATGCTCAAGTTATGGTGTATATTTAGACGATATCTCAAATAGGCTAGGAGGGTCGCTCGCCAGTGCAACGGAAGTAGGGAAATGCCCGTTTGCTATGGAGCGTACCATAGAGCGCTCGCGTGTAGTTGCCTAACGATCAAAACTAATGCAGAATACATACTGAAGACATGAGTACATTCGGTTTTGTAACTGGGTTGTTGAATTAAATTTCCATGCAACGTAACACTAGCTATCGTTGAGCTTAACTCTCAACGATCAAGAAGTATGGACTGGAGCCCCGAACCATTCATACCCAGGGTTAACGCATGGCTCACTAACGAATTCCAAAAAGCCAGAAATGATCATCCTAGTTCCCCTTACTTCTGCTATATCACAAAACATCGAAAAGTAGAGAGACGATTAATATGAATGTGTGATTTAATTTAAATTTTAGAAGCGAACTGCAAATGAGCAACACACTGATCGAGTTGCGAATGAGCAGATGGAGCCAATGGATACAGAGGCAGCAGCTTCTATCACTGTTGTCGGGTGCCTCAGAGACCGTGAGTTGGGGCTCCCCCACAGAGATATCGAGGATCCCAAGCCCGAGGATCTGACGATGTCAAAGAACAGCTTCAGGAACGGCAGTACTAATGGGGAGAAGCCCAAACTGGGACTTGATCACATTGATTCCAGTCTGACAGGCAATTGGTCCAACACTGCTACGAGGTCCTGTCTCGTCAACGCCCTGGAGGAGAAACTGGCCTACTTTCTGGTGAAAGATTTTAAGCCACCAGAACTCCTCGACGGGGAAGGATTCAAGGTAGGTTTTTAGTTTTTAAGTCGCAGTTCCCCTGCCATCAGGCTTTTGTGTATGTCAGCATGCTACCTGTCAGTGGACGATTCTGCATGGTGTACCTGACACGGGTGGTGGGTGGTCACATCGCACGATGTGGCCATTTCGTTTGCGACCCAGTTGGCGCCCAGCCCTGATCTAGGCTTCCACAGAGTATCCGCCGGTCAAACGCCAGGCCTAAAAAAATCGCAACTGTCAACACTGTTGTACATCGGAATGCACTGCAGCTTTTGTAGAAACCTGAACGGGTGAAGAATGGCATAGTGAAAGACAAGTAGAATTACAATCCCTTGCCCTCTTCGCCTTAGAGGAGGCGAGAAGGCCGTTGCGTCCGTTAATGACCACCTAGCCAGCTCTCTTGCACGCGCTTGCACGCGGCCAGAAACGCCCCATCTACCAAACTGAGCGCTGCTGTTAAATTTGCCATGGAATCAGGAGGGGTAGGGGGAATTGTGTCCCAGAGGTGGTTATCCGATTTTTTCTACACCATCAGCCTTCAACCGCCACTGCCGACATTGCATGCGGCCACTAAACCAGCCTCGGCCTCACGCTCATTGCTTTCTCTCTCTCGTCGGTGTTTTATGAATTGAAAGAAAAACATGCCTGTCGGGTGTTAGAGTGAAGTGGGTAAACAGGGGGCCTGCAGTGTTAGTACCTCCAAAAGAGTCGTGGTTGAGCACCTGTCGAGCTAGGGCGTGGGCGACTGGATTTTTTGAAGATGGCCACCAAACGTGCCAGCATTTGGACTTCTAATTAGTCCAAGGGCATCGGAAATTCACTGTGTGTCGGTGCGCTTGTATGAAAGTCTTCGGTGAGCGGGCAAACTGGTCCCCGCCTGAACTTTCTAGATGGCCGCTCAAGCCATGCGGCTAGGTGTTCATCTTCGTGACTGTCAGTCTTCATGTCGGGGTGTCGGCGAGTGGGGGTTGGATGACTCCCCCACCGGGCGTGAGCTAACACTGGTCAGAGGACTGAAAGTATTGGGTGTGGTATGGGTCCTTTTATAGGGGTTGTCTACTTTAACTTAAAGAGTTATCGTCTTGGCTAAAATGGATTTTTTGCAGTCGTAAGTGTATTTGCATTATCATAAACTCACGCAAATCATGCTGTAGATAGCCCTCGATGGAGGGCCTGAACTAGAACTTGAACTTGTCCCTGCTCGAATCCGACTTAGTAGGGATTGGAGCCCGTGAAATACATAATGTCCTGACAAACGCTTATTCACCAAAGCTTAGTCTTTCGAACTTGGCAAAAACCAAATAAATGTGCACTGTGTCTACCATTGGTGGGGTACCGAAAACGTAGGATTCGTATTCGGCTGTCGGTAGGCCACTACTAAAACGACTACTACTACTACTACTACTACCACTACTACTACTACTACTACTACTACTACTACTACTACTACTACTACTACTACTACTACTACTACTACTACTACTACTACTACTACTACTACTACTACTACTACTACAACTACTACTACTACTACTACTACTACTACTACTACTACTAATACTAATACTACTACTACTACTACTACTACTACTAATACTATTACTACTACTACTACTAATACTACTACTACTACTATTACTACTACTACTACTACTAATACTACTACTACTACTACTACTACTACTACTACTCCTACCATCACTACCACCACTACCATCACTACTACTACTACTACTTCTAATACTACTTCTACTACTACTACTACTACTTCTACGACTACTACTACTACTAATACTACTACTACTACTACTACTACTACTACTACTACTACCATCACTACTACTAATACTACTAATACGACTACTACTACTACTACTACTTACGACTACTACTACTACTACTACTACTACTACTACTACTACTACTACTAATGTTGTTGTTAGGATAACTATGGATAAACAGAAAGAGATACCGAATAAATATTAGAGTTTACAGTGTTAAGATTAAGGGGACAATTTAGTTTTATGGTAGGGTTTGTGTCAGCGTTAAGACACGGGTATATTTATCCTTCCAAACATTTTCCGTAAGGTAACGTATTTTAAGCGGGTGGGGCGGCTCCTATTCTCGTGTCCTGTTTAGGCGACCATACAAGGCATCCCTAGCCAACATTTTCCCACTAACGGCCCAACTTGTTCCATTTTTCTTGCTACATTTCCTTCACATTCTCTCCACTTACTGAATACCAAAGTGGCAGTCGTAAGTACGCAACCCAGTGTCTACTATCTCACCGCCTAATTTCGTAAACGTACTCTCACACAACCCCTAACTCCACTGACATTGTTTCACACAGGAATCGAGCATATAGGATGCAGTCAATGGCGGGGGAAGTGTGGGCTGCTGATGTGCGAACGCCAGTATGATTTTTATTCTGCTCAACCAGCTAAATGTTATAATTATCCTTCCAGGTTATTTTTTCCTCTCTCATTGTCCCCCTTTCCTCATCCGCATTCGTTTTCTCGCGTACTCATAGTCTCCTTCTCCGCCATCCGTCACATTCTTCTTTAACTTACTTCACTCAACTTCACTTACTTGTGCTCTTCGAGCGCCTTTTCATCAGCATCATCATCACCACCACCATCATCACCAATCAATCAATCATAATCCTCACCACCAACATCATTATCGTTATTATCACAACTGCCAACAAGTCTCCCCTTACTCCCATCTTCGTTCTCCCGTCCTCCGCACACTATGACGACTACCATTCTTTCAGTCCTCTTCAACTCCTCTTTCTGACCTTTCTCATCCTCCTCATTATGCCTCAGGTTTTCAATAATTACTTTTATTATTCGACTGTTTTGCTTGTTATGGCGCCTGCATTTGATGCAGCTTCTGGCAACGAGGCTGCTGCTCATAGTCCCTTTGTGTGCCAGCATCAGGGACTGTCGTCGTTTCAGCATCCCTTTTCTCGTCCGCCTCTTCACTGTCGCCGTCATCTTCGTCCTTTTTTCTTTTGTGTTTCGGTCAGTTTCATGGCATCAGGATTCGGCCATCAGATACTGTAGCGCCTCTACCACTACGCTTGTTGCGTCCGATTAACTCCACTTTCTCCCATTCCTCCTCTCGACACTGCCCTCCCCCCACCCCACGGTCTCCCCGTTCTCTACAGAAAGAGAAGGAGCGGAGGCCAGGTAGGGTGAGAATCGAAGACACGCCGCCACTGGCGCGCACATTCATGACATCAGCGATGGAGGCGCCAGTCCCTCGTGGACTGTGTCGTCTGTCGGTAGGGATGTTATCAGACTGACCAAAATGGGCTTTGGATTAGTCCTCTAACTCGCCACCACCACCACCACCACCACCACCACCACCACCACCACCACCACCACCACCACCACCACCACCACCACCACCACCACTGCTACTACCCCGCTGCCACCAATACCACCACCACTAGCGCTACCTGTCGCCGATTCTGCTGCGACTGCTGCTGCTGCTGCTACTACCGCTGCCGCCTAGAGATCTCGAGTTTGATAGGCGCGAGGAGAGACGCGGACACGGACTGAACGCACGCACTCAATTACTCGCGATTCTTCTTCACTCGTGAGGGCGCACCATCTTGTACCTCCTAATCCGGCAGCATATCTCTGTTGCAGTTGAAAAGGGACTACTTAACATTAGACAGGGATATCAATGAATTGCTGTCCTGTCGTCCTCGTAGCCGCCACCCCCTTTCTCAGACGTGCCAGTACCGACGGAGTTCCGTGCACTCAGACCGAACGAGCAGGGCCGATGGGGACAACTCACTTGTGTTGGCTACGAAGCACAGCCCATGGAAAATTGGTGTATGGACTAAAGGAGCATAGAAGTGGGCCGATCTTTTTAAATGTCCGTCATCAGTAAACAGCATGTACATGAAGTAGTTAGCATCACAATATTGATGGTGAAAGGTCCTAGCAGATACTCATATTAATATTTTACCGTCAAAGCCATAATCCTTCCCTATAAGGCGACTTTTTATCGCTCCCTATGTTCTCTACCACCAGCTTGCCTTGCTGCTATTTGTGCACTGACTTCTCGACTGGTTTAGTATATTTGCATGTGGTCGAAATAGGTTCTGTCGTCGGGACTTTCCTCCACGTATTTGATGTTTCTTCTGAAAAATTTAAGAAACGATATATATATATATATATATATATATATATATATATATATATATATATATATATATATATATATATATATATATATATATATATATATATATATATATAACAGCGTTAGACGTCTGATCAACAGGTCGCGGGTTCGAGCCTTGGGTTGTGCATCACTAGGAGTTGAGCATGACCGGGTGACGATAGCTAATAAACTAGGATAAGCCCTTCCAGTCTCCCTTGTCTTTGCCGGCAATGTTTTCCTATATATAGTCAATCAAATAGTGGTTACTATGGCGTCCAGACATATGTGTACAAAAATACAGGTAGGCCATTTTAGATTTTTACCTTGTACTTCATCAGCTACTGCGGTATATCCGTGTAATATTAACAAACTGCCAACAGGCGGTCAGCAGTCTAGAACATATGTGGCGTTCAAAAGTACGCCAATGATCAGTCAACATATAAAACCTAAAGCATGTTCGGTATCGTTCGTCCATCGAACAGACTTTAAGTGGGAGAAAACCATCCCCAGGCGTACGACATATCCTAACCCTATCGCGGGCCGACAGACTTATAATAAAAAGAAGACTTGCTAGAAGAGTATGGGTGACTGGTAAGTTTAAACCAACTGACAATAGGTTCATGTTGCCTTACTTATAGGCTGCACAGTACCTCTTATGTTCAAAATGATGCTATCGCAAGAACAAGAAGCTTACTAGCCTGAAGTTGCGGATTCTCACTAGATCTCATCACGACAGACAGTCGCAGTTAAGGCTAGTGGAGGCACAAGTAGTTCAGGGCATAAATTCTCAACTTTTTATAATCCAACATCACTGGCCGGAAGGACGTTTCTGCCTCCAATATACTAGCCGCCGATAGGAGTAGAAAGGAAGCATTTCAGAAGAAGAGGATACGATCGCTGGAACAAAGAGTTTATCGGCCCGACATTTCGGATTCTCACTCGAAGCCATCAGCAGGGCCAGGGAGACAAGGAGTGCAGCATTTATTAGTACACATGTCGATGCATGGCAACTACTTACCATAAATACTACACTCCCTGTGTACCCACAAACCCTGCTCTGCGGCTGACTCTGCTGATGGGTTTGAGTGAGAATCCGAACCATCAGGCCGAGAAACTCTTTGCTCCAGCGATCGCATCCTTTTCTTCTGAACTGCTTCCTTTCTACTCCGATCGGCACCTCGTCTATTGGAGGCAGAAACTACCTTCCACCCAGTTACGTTGGTTCATAGCAAACTGAGAATTTATGCCTTGGTCTCTCCAGCATATGAAACTAGCAGACGTCGCTGCATGTGGGCTGTCCGTCCGCACCTGCGTTGCCGCCAGCGTAGTAGCGACAGCAGTAGTAGCAGCAGCGAAAGACACAACTAGAGTGAACACGACGAGGCTCACCGAGAAGACGCGAACATGCAAGCACGCACGCACGCGAATGAAGGCCGCGTGAGGTGGAAGGCGTTCTAATGAAAGGCAAGGAAGACTCGTACGATACTGCCCGCACAGCATGAGCAGAGTTCGCCGACGAACTGCATTAAGTGAAGAGGGCACTCCACCACCCCGGCCTCCATCATGGTTGTCGTCGCGTGCTCTCTCGGGCTTGGCTGCAACAAAACTTTTATTACCCCCTTCCCCCCGACTCGCTCACTAACTCGTTTGTTCGTTCGCACTCTATCGCCTGTGCCGACTCTTCCTTCAGGTGTGGGTGAGACGGAGAGAGAGAGAGAGAGAGGTCCCTGAATCTGTGTCAGTTGAGCAATAAACATCGGATTTTGTGCTTTCGAGTGTGAGGGGGGCGGGGGAGGTCAGGGGAGGCTGTGGTGGCAGTAATAGTTTTTAGCAAAGGAGGCGCTACCACCGGGCTAAGAAAATGCCAGCATGAGTACAGTCATCCTCACTGATATTTCAGGATTCGAACTAACATACTTTGTGGCAGCCTGTCGCTTGTTTTCACAACTACTGATACTTTGCGTTTAAACAGGTTCTGCTGCGTCATCTTCTAAGTGGTCAAGGTGCAATTGAGGACTGGAGCATTTCCTCTACCCGAATGCGCAAGGAAATTCTACCACGGTTGGCGGCCAAAACGCGAAGCAGAAACGCACCGGTTCGGACAACCGAGAAAGTGACAATGGAGCAGGGAATAGCATCAATTCACGAAGCTGACGATGGGTCCCCTCATGACAGTCCTTGCAATGAGTCAGAATTGTCTAGTTGTAAAGCTGGGGGAATTCTCCCCTCGCACACCTCAATTGCCTTAGCTGTGGAGTTTTGGAGTCCTGATGGAACCGGTAAGCAGGACCAAAATTGTCGTCTGGCCAAGTACGCGACAACGTTAGTTAGCTCAGCTCAGGGACCCAAATTTCGTGTACGGAATCAGATCCTGCGAACCGTAAATGTAAGTTCAACCATATTGAAAGTTTGCTACATATGTGCTTATTTCTCAATTAAGTGGGTTTGCTTTACGGTTCTTACCCAACAGCAGTAGTTACTAACCTATCACATAACAAAGGCGTGTCCAGTCCAATTTATGATTTAGTCTTCCGGCCTCGTGATCCTAAGGCATTGACCAAGGCTGATCATGTGCAGCCTAGGTGATCTTGCATCAAGTGAAATTAAAAGCAATCTAACACGTAGTCCCTTGCGAAAAAAACGATCTACCTGAGGATGTCGATTTTCGAGTAGGTAAAAACTCGTATAGTCTTCTTTTAGAGTGCATGACGAATATGGGATTTCAGTGGTAGAACAGATACTCCTTATTTCTCAACTGGCAGGCTCTACAGTTCAGAAGCGAGGTTGTAGCCAGTTAGCTATTAGAAACTTGAGGCTCCAGGTGACAACACAACGGCAAATAATCCATACCCATTTTAAAATTCGGCGCAGTTCAAAATTTCTTCAAAAGCCTAATATCCAAATTTCTTCTAGCTCCACCGACAATCCGCCCTCTCAGAAGTTGTGGAAGAATGCTTTTCAGGAAAAGCAATAATACAATCAACTACAGTTTCCCCATCTCCTCCTCCTCCTCCTCCTCCTCCATCTTGCCAGACAGATGGCACAGAGGCAAATATCCATTCTTGTCATCCTGGTTCCGCAAGCGGGACCGAGCCGCGTATTCCAATCAACGGCTCATCCCTCAACACTGAGCCATCTGTCCCAAGGCAAGACCAAATCTTACCCCGAACCCTGGTGACCAATGACTCAAAGGAATTAACTCGCCAAATGAGTTCGCTCGGTGCCAAGGGAGGCCAGCGTTTTGTGATCATCCCCTGTCTAGTATCAGCTCTTTCTGATGCTGTCAGTGTAAGTACATGCATAAATTCACGATGGATTAAAGCTGCCCCATTTTGAAAATGGGGTCTTCATCCTCATCAGCATATGTGGGAGAGTGTACAGAAGCCAGTTAATTGCGTAGCATTCTGCTAGGTGGTAGTTAGGCCTTCACCATTTTCTGTTTATTCAGCAAATGTGAGGCGGAAAAAGTGTACTTCGGATCAAAAACCTGACCGATAGTCAGCACTTGAGATGCGAGTTCTGTGCTCGGTTCCTGTAGTGTCGCCAACCCAAATGGTGGCACACGACGCTGTAGTACCATCACCCTAGATATACTGCACTTTCGCTGCAGCAACGTCTTTGACTGTTTATGGATTCGCCTATGAATAAAACCCTGTTCTAGCATTCGAGTCTTCTCATTCCCCTGACTCACGTGCCTTTCACTGTGGTCTGCATTAGCGCAGAGCTCTTTGAGAACTTATTGACATCTCGGGGTTTTAACTTGAGTGCTTTCGTCATTGAGAAAAGTTATCAGTCTGGAACAATGGGCCCAGTTTATGTCGACTGAGATCGAGGTGTTTCAGTCCTATGGGCCACCTAGCCGCCTGTATGGACCTTAGACTCCCGCACCACAAGCTGGAAAAACCTATGAGCGTCACTCATGCTGTTCTTCTTTCCCTCAAAGTCTTGATCGTTGGGCAGATTAGGTAATTTTACAGAGAGGGACCCAGGGCTTAAGGATAATTTGGGTGTTAAAATAACATCCGAATGAGAGATCCTCAGATGACGGCCTCTGCTGCACGAAAACCTCGTGAGACGTTGGCGGCTACCCACAGCGCTGGGTGAATGCCTATAGCCAAGGATAAACTTACTAAGCTGATGTCTGACTTTGAGAATTTAGGTGTCTGGACATTCTATTTGTATAAAACGGTGTGGTAATTATACCAACACTTGAATCTTGGAAGACTAGCTGGTGCGCATATGCGTGCTTTCGATAAATTATCATCGGACTAGGACATTTATATGGGAATGGAGTACAAACTAAAGCATATGATCAATAATGTTTGTCTCGTCATACCAGTGAGTCGTGTTAATAGGGGAGAAGGGAGTGGCGATGAGAGACAACTGGTTAAGCGGCAGTGAGTCGTTCACGCGGGAAGGGGGAAGGAGAGGAGACGACGTGGATTGCATTAAATTAAGCCGTCGTTGGCCCTGCTAAGCGCGGAGCTTGTAGCAGGTTCTTTTATGCGCGCATGACCGGCTTTCTCAACTGGATGGCGGTGGTTTCTGCTGTTTGCTAGCAGCCGCTGATCCAGTGAAGTGGGGTAGTTCAGTGGCACCTTATAAATCACACGGAAAGCTTCGTTAGGGTCTACGCGGCACCCGGAATCAACCGGGTGTGCGGGAATAGCGCTGTTTATGCTTTTAACTTCGCCTTTTCTCAGCCATACCAGGAGGTGTTCCCTTATTCTTATGGATAGGCGCTGACTCGTGCGACCAATATAACCTGCTCCACAGGAGCAAGTGAATGAGTAGATGCACATGGAGGTGGTCTGAGCCGGTAACTTATCCTTACCTTCTCCATGTAAAACTATGTCATTTGAGAATAATATCCAAATTCTCGCCGTTGGGAAGGTTCGTGCGACGGCTTGATCAAGGCGTCTTTTCAGGAGTTCACTTGCCACATCCCCTTGAAATGGGGCTTTGAGAAATAGGGTTTTCTTTTCTGCGGTAAGTCTGGTGGGTTTTTCTGGTCTTGCGAACATATTCTTTGTAATAAATTTATCCGGATAGTCATTTTCGCGAAGTAGGTTCTGGATCTTTCGGAGCTCTGCTTGATACAGTCTGTCGAACAATTTTTTCAAGCCCTTTGCGCCAAACAACGGACTAGAATGCGTTTCTGTTGGATGGATACGAAGCTGCTGAAGTTCGTATATTGTCCGGATCAGTTTTTATTTTGATGAATGCTTCTTCGGATACTACCATCAGATCTTCGGCTTAGGAGAACGTCTAAGAAATGAAGTAAACCTCCCGTTTCTACCTCCAACGTGAACTTGATGGACGGATTTCCTTAATTAACAAGATATAATTGTTCTCTCGAAACTGTTTTAACTTCTCTACGTGCGCTTTTGTCAGTAATCAGCGCCTATCCAAAAGAATAAGGGAACACCTTCAGGCATGACTGAGAAAAGGCGAAGTTAAAAGCATAAACAGCGCTATTCTCGCACATGATTGATTCCGGGTGCCGTGTGGCCCCTAACGAAGCTTTCCGTGTGATTTATAAGGTGCCACCGAACTACCCCACTTCACTGGGTCAGCGGCTGCTAGCAACAGCAGAAACCACCGCCATCCAATTGAGAAATCCGGTCTTGTGCGCATAAAAGCACCTGCTACAAGCTCCGCGCTTAGCAGGGCCAACGACGGCTTAATTACATGCAATCCACGCCATCTCCTCTCCTTCCCCCTTCCCGCGTGAACGACTCACTGCCGCTTAACCAGTTGTCTCTCATCGCCGCTCCCTTCTCCCCTATTAACACGACTCACTGATATGATGAGACAAACATTATTGATCATATGCTTTAGTTTGTACTCCATTCCCATATAAATATACTGGACCGATGAGAATTTATCGAAAGCACGCGTACGCTCGCCAACTAGTCTTCTGAATCCTTTGATGGGAATTTTCGCAACTTGAAGTAGGTAGGTTGGGAACTGATTACAATTTTGTGTCGGTCCCACTTAACCTCCGTAAGAAAGTGGAGATCTCTATTGTGTTGGAGTTTACGCATGCGAGTGCTATGAAGAGCGCGATAGGACGCTGAACCCACATTTTCGCTAGTTCATCTGAAATTAGATGTTTAGACCTCGGTTAAAGCTTTGGTTATGAACCCCCGTCCCACGTACTTCAAGTGATCTTGTTCTAGATTCCAGGCGGTAAATTTAGAGTTAGGTTTAAGCTGAAGGCTTGGGTTAGAGGTGGCGGCAGGGTTAAGCCACAGGAATAGGTGCCCCCACTGAAACGAAGATCAAGGCCCCTGTAAGGGGGAGGGGGGGGGGCTTCCTATTCATGCGTCCTTCCGAGCCTGTTTGGAGCTGGATGGCAAGTGGCCCTTGACGCCGAATGCAAGCGGGTGTTCAGAGATAGTTATATAAGTGACCTAGTGAACTGTGGCTTTTTCCCAATCTGAATTATGTTCATCACGTAATACTGGTTATATGACTGGAACCACCCATCAATACCCCGTGTCAGTATCTTGCCTACGCCATCCAGCAGCCTACCACAGCGTGGGCTGTCCCACAGGAGAATCATTAGCTGCAAATGCCACTACGACTACTATTATTAGTAGTAGTATTACTATAACTACCAATATTATTATTACTACAAATACTACTACTAAGATTGCTACTTTTACTACTACTACTACTACTACTACTACTACTACTACTACTACTACTACTACTACTACTACTACTACTACTACTACTACTACTACTACTACTACTACTACTACTACTACTACTACTACTACTACTACTTTTACTACTACTACTACTACTACTACTACTACTATTACTACTACTACTTCTACTACTACTACTACTACTACCACCAATACTACTACTACTAACCATGCAACTGTCACAGAACGGAGTACTTAGTCCACTCTACCTGCCTGTTCGTTACACCATCTTCAGCGTTAAGAGTTGGCCATGAATCTTTCCTCGTTGTTACTGCCTCTGTCATAATAATGAAGGTGAATTTTTGCTAATGCTCAGTGACCCTTTAAATATGCATATCCTTGATCTGCAGCGAGGACTCATGGTTCCCCAATTGGTCGACCTGATTCGAGACTGTGAACGCCTGCTCGCAGACCGTGCTAAGTTTGGAAAGGAGCCAGCGATGGCTTTCAGGCCGGTCGATGATGAAGGAACAGTCATCAGACTGGGATGGAGAACAGCGTTCGAGGTCCTCCAAAAATCGACCGCGCCCTCCTCTGGACCTGTGCTAAGTGAAGAGCAGTTGGATCTCGCCAATCGGCTTCTCTCTGTGATAGAAGTAAGTAAGATCCGGAGATAACCTTTGATAACAGCACTTCAGTACCTGCTTTATTGGAGTCACAACGACAACTCTAATGTTGCCATGCGAATATCGCGTAACATGACAGGCTAACCAGAAATAAATATTTTGACTGGCAGAAGCGATGAGTCCACAACCTCACCAAGGAGTGGGCGCATGTAGGGCAAGTGCTAAGGGCTCACGCACATTCAGAGCTGCTAACGAATATCATGAGCCAATGTGGCCGCCGTCGTAATAGATCGCAACAACATAATGACCATTTTGATCGGAAAGTTTATTCGCATGAACAATTTCACACTTTCTGCTTATTATAAATGGTGAAAGTCGATTATAATACCCATTATTACTGTGAGAGTAGGAAGAAATTAACGACAAAATTTGCATTAAATAATGTTGCCTTACTTGATTGTATCGGAACTCACAAAATAATCGCTAGGAAATATAGTGCCCTTTATATGCAAGGTACTGGTTATACAAATATTTCTCGTGTAAAGTTTATGAGAAGTCAACTTATGCATGAAAATAGATCGAAACATATACACAAGGCAGTCGTTTATGTCTTTTCCATGCTAATCCGCTAGATAAGGAAGTTTGGGTGGACTGTGAGGCAACAGGCTTGCAAACTAATACTTGCGTAACACCACATCTTTGACATTGGTGTATAATTAAAACTGGTAGTCATGTGTATATAACAAGAGAACAAATTTGCATATGAATACCAATGTTTAAAATATCATTGCGCGGCTATGTATCCGGCTTCCTAGTTGACGGAATTGCCTAAACTGTTCTGTATAACCGTGTACAAAATCCGCATTCAAATTATGATCCATTACCTTTCACCAAAAGAGTTACACACATGCAGATATAATGATGATAGACCTTCCAGGTGGTAGAGAATAAATACAACAAGTCTTTATTACCTGAAGGAGAATTTTAAAAATGATCGCAACTGTGGGCAGCCGAAATTAATTGCGGTTTGTATGTCGATCCTAAAAAATCGGGAGTTACCGTATAGTACTTGTCTAATCGTGTTTTTGTTACGAGCCATCCTGTATCCACATTCTCTCTAAAGAAAAGGAAAAAACTTATAATATACTTGCCAAGATATTGTCCACCTATAGTAGGTAGGCAAATCCATTACATGTCAAACGAAATTCTGAAATAGGTTTTCGATTAGAAAAGAGTACTTTGGTTGAATTGTAATATTTCAGGCACAATAGGATGCCAACCTTTGAATACGCTTCATTCCAGTCTTCTGCACAAACTACCCTCTGTAAAATATTAAAACTTAATAAGCATGATTTTTCTCATTGTTTTTCAAAGCGCTTATAAATTAAAAGATATTTTCTTGAAGATTGCATAAAAATACTGTTTCTTGTACTCCCTTGGTTAGAAAAAACATGTGTGTCGAATTTTCTGCTTGAAGGCAGGGTATCGTTCGATTGGCAAAACTTTCTGATTACGAGATTTTTAGTGCCGTAAAATGTCAATCCATACATAATCTCATCAGAAAGTTTATTAATGCTTATTGGGAAGTATGCAACACGGTTCACATCTTTTGCAAAATTTAATGAACCTCTCATGGCTTCTTGTCAAAAGCGTAGAAAAACATATGACTTTCCTTACACGGCAGGCATTTTTCAAACCCTATGTGAAAATGGAGTTGTAACCTGGGTTTAAATTATTCGGGAATTGCGAAAATTTTTAAAACCGAAAGGTATCCTTTTGTTGAGAATAACATGCGAAAAATGTAAAGGTTTCTACGAAACGAGTGCAAGAAGGACTATTTCTTTGCACATAAAAAAAAATTATTTGAATTTATAAGGCCTATTGAATAAATTTTAAAAATTCGTCCTAAATAAGTGGTCCTATTTTTATCAGTTGTAGTTTTGCAGGCAGTTGGGAAGAAGCTCATTTAAAAGCTGCCATGCTGGCGTGACTGACATTTTATGGGATTATGCTGCATGGTAATCAGTATTATCATCTCACCTAATTAATCCTTTCTAATCGAAAGCCCATTTCGTCAACGTTGCACGAGATAGCCCACCAACTGCACCACTTCAATCTTCTTCATCTAGCAATAATTCTCTGACTGCAGCAAATACTCGACTCATGTTGAATCTGTGCAGAAATCTAACTGCTAACACATGTTGGCGCAGATTTAGCTTTTCAAAAAGAAACAACTATGCTAAATCCTTTCTTTCAAATTCTGAACTGCAAGTCTGCTGACGCAACCTCCGACCGGTTACGAAAGAAAACCTCGATGGTTCATCCAGACGCAGTGGGTTAAACTTGATATTTAAGCTTTGATGTAGCAGGACTGAAACTTCTGAACCACAGGGCGATCAATGTATACTTCGGCTACAGCGATGTAAACATGAAGGCACAGAGTAGGCAGCGGCAGCTAGCATGTTTTTTCCGGTATGTGGAGCGTTAAAGTTTTCGGAAACCTGGCGGCACCCAAGCGTTCTATTATCGAAAAGGGTGCTGAAGTAAAACGCTGGCAGCATTCTAGGTTTGCAGAGATGCAGATAAGCACGCCTTTTTGCTGTTCTAAGAGAGGAGGAGGAGGAGGAGGAGGAGAAGGCGGAGGAGGAGGAGGAGAAAGAGTAGTGAAGTATGCTAACATAGAGTAGATTCCCTACTATATAAAATGTTAACCGAAATTCTGAAACGCGTTTTCAATTTGAAAAAATTACCTAAATAAGTTTGTTGTATTAGTTGTAGTGCAACCTAATCCAACGATGCTTAATTCACGGCTTTTGAACGAGCTTATTTCTAACCACCTGCAAAAAGCATACTCTTTAAAAAGTGGCTACTACAGAAGTATGCATTTTTTCATTGATTTTTGATGCCGATATATACTCAAATATCGATAACGGTGGGTTATTTACAACACCAAGAAAGCCAGAAATTGCAGGCTCGAATTATACGGGACAAGTTTTACGAGTGGGTCATTAAAGGGGTGCTTTAAAGTGTATACGGTATTTGCGAAATTGCATGTGTTGTTCTTCCTGCTCCTTGAATTTACAAAGTCGATAGTGTGCATCTGTTATAAAGGCTTCAAGAATTTGACAGCCATAGAGGATAGCGGCTTGAAAGCCCTGGAATGACTTCATTGCCGCGTTCACCCACACAGACTTCGGTAGAATCTTGTTGTTTCGACCTTGGTGCAAAAAAAAGAAAATTATTCTCGCATGAAACATTCGCGAATTGCACACTTTTCCATCTTCAAGCATAAAGAAAAACACGATCCTGGGGTGCCATACGTAACCTATCGCTACGTATATATCTTTCATAGAAAACATGCACAAAAAAATTCATTTTGCACTTCTTTGGTAGAAAATTTCACCTTGAAATTTTATGCTTGAAGAAAGGATATCTTTCATTTTAAAAACTTTTCGAAATTACCGAATAATTATGATACCTACCGGCCGCTACCCTAGCATTCAAGATTTCCAAACTAGATGCTGTTTACCTTCTGTGTAAGGAAAATCACATATTTTTCTACGCTATGATGAAAATTTCACACAATTCTCATAAGACTTAGCAATGGATGCGGATCATGTAGTATACTTTATGGGCAGCATTAATAATTGGACATATACTATGCTTTAAGAATGCACATTTAACACTCTAAAAATATACTAAGCATACATTTTTTAAATGGATATAAAAAATCAATTTTTAAAAAATATATTCTACTTAATTAGCCATTTTTTACAGAGTATGCTCTTCACAGGCGGTCAGAAAGTACCTCTTTCAAAAGCCGGCATCCTACCTTTAATGAAATATCTTGGGATTAGGCTGCCTTATGACAACCCTACTTAAGTAATTTTTTTGAATCAAACACACGTTTCTGAATTTCGGTTAACCTTTCATGAGTCAGGGAATCTACGGTAGTTTCTCTTTCGTAAATAGTGACAAGTAAAAACCAGAGTCGTTTATTTACTGCATCACGGGTGCGGGCTCTTCCGCTTCATCCTGACTGCAGGATAGAATATTGGCGTTCCGTCATTCTCTTAGACTGGACCTCTGGCATTTAGTGGCACAGTGATGATCAATCAGCGATCATGAAAAGCCACATTTATACCTGCAACCATGTCAGCCGATAGTGCTTGAACTCACGGCCTGTTGGTAGAACGTTGATCAACTAAACAATCAAAATTTCGGCTCAAACACCGGACTTTGCATATAGCTATGTGAGTAGGGCAAATAATTAGGCACCCCCGTCTCCCCTTCCTGTCTGTTAATCGGTAATTCATCTCGGAACCAAATAATTAAGGCCTATAATACACTGGATATGTGTAATGCACGTGCAATTCAAATGCTAACGGGGCATTTCGTAGAAAATTGCGCCCTTAGTACAAAAAGCATTGAAAAGCAAATAAGCTATAGGTAGAAATTTACATCTGATGGAGTACCGACAAAGACAAGGGAGACAGGAATGGCCATTTCTGGCGCATTAGCCAGCATCAGCCAGTCATACGCAAACCCAAGAGTGGACCACGTGAAATTTAAATTTCTTTTTCCTCCTAAGTCACCCACTAGTCAATGGGCCATGAGTGACGCGACAAAGATCCAGAGAACTCTGTAGGCAAATACTAAACTTACGCATTCATTAACCTCAAAAAAGCTTTAAATGTGTTACTGTTCACCTGATTAGGAACCCTTATACCTTCTCGAGCATCAAGCTGCTCGGCAAAGCTGAGAATTTCTCATTTCTGGTGGGTTTTATTTCTGCTTAATCAAATAAAAAATGCAACAATATATCTCCATCATAATGGCAACACAAATCAAGCACTGAACTTCGCTTACCGAATATAAATTGCGCGATACACAAGACCTGTGGGGAAAATTTTAGCTCTGTAACAGATTTTGCATACAGGCAGTCATGGATTAGGCACGCGAATATTGCTTTGCATACAGAACACAGGCACTACACGCATCGGACGGGCCTGATTTAATAAGAGTTGCACAGGATCACACCGGTGGGTATATTCCGAATCTGTCAACAATTTTTTTATATACTACCC